>PVJS01000765.1:46334-116190 GCA_004027185.1 Glis glis
AGAGAGAGAGAGAGAGAGAGAGAGAGAGAGAGAAAGATACCTGACCAAAGTTACAGAGCCAATTTTCCCTGGTTTCAGTTTAATATTATTCTTTCATCTCTTCAGTTATATGCTATGACCTTTATCTGACTTTTTGCTACATTAATTTATGGGATATTTTTATCCAAATCTATTAATATTTTTGTACATAAAATCCATGGAAACAGACTTCCACATAAATCCCCCTCCCTTTTTTAAACTATTTTGTAAGCTGGTTGTGCTACTTTGTCATCTTCTTCATTTTTTTCAGCCTCTGCCTTGTTTTCGTCTTTACTTACTTAGGCTTATCAGAGCCAGTGGTCTATGGTTTAGAGTTTTACTGAGAATTCTGTAGTCCACTATCAGCTGTCCCTTGCCTCCAAATAGACATTCACAAATAAAGTGATATATGTCGAAAACTTTTTTTTTTGTAAGCAAAATTAGTTTCCTGTATTTTTTCCTTATGTTTGCAACCTCAAATGTAGCTACAAAGAAGTGTTAGCCTCTCCTGTACAAGCAGGTTCTTACGAACCTTTGGAATCCTTATATTACAATAAGGAAGATAATATATCAAAATTTTATAAATTAATTTATTCTGGTCAAATTTTCCTAATGTATATATGTATTTATCTCCATTTGTATTGTGTTTTCTCCTTTTTCTGAGAGAAAAAAGTGCTGTGTTCGTTTAAAAAAAATCTGTGTTGCCAGCAAATGCTGAAAATAGTTAAGAGAATTTCTCCTGATAGCTTGATGAGTAAGTGGAGTAATAAGGTGTGAAAAGAGGTCAAATTTAGTCCATGTATTAACAGATTATTGAATAATAAATCAGTCCTAATCTGGAGGAAGGTCTGTAGTGATAGGGCAGTGTTCCAGGTACGGTCTTTTCAGGATGTCGTGCCATCCATCCTGGGCATGCTTGGATGGTCCCAGTTAATGCCTATAGCATTTTTACAGCATTCCCCATCATTCTGAAAAGTGTTCCAGTTTAGATAAGGAATTATATGTTCACCCTATTTATGGACATTTTTCAACCACTGTGACATAATGAAAAATAAAGATATTGATAAGCTGGACATTTGGAATAAGATTGAAAAGATCAAATGTGTTAGGGTTTAATGGAGGGGGATTACCTTAAGATTCTAAAAAATAATTGTCTAAGTGCATTATGGGGGATGTTCATTTGTATTTCTTCTTCTGTGAAGTGTCTATTTAGTTTACTTGCCCATTTTTTTATTGGGTTATTTGTTTTTTTAGTGGTGACTTTTTAAAGTTCTCTGTATATTCTAGATATGAGTCCTCTATCAGAGGAGTAGCTGACAAAAATCTTCTCCCATTCTGTTGGCTCTCTGTTGAGGTTCTTGATTGTTTCCTTTGCTGCACAAAAACTCTTTAGTTTAATACAATCCCACGTATTAATCCTCATTTTAGTTTCCTGTGCCTTTGGGGTCTTGTTGAGGAACTCTTTGCATTCAGAAGATCTGGGGGTTTTAATTTAGCCCAAGGCTTGCGTGATATTTGACAAGAGTGCAATGGGGCCAATCGTGAGCAAGGAAGGCAGTGTGAGTACTGATGGAGTAGTGGAATAGTGTCTGGACTGGCCCTCTTCAGTGCAGTGATGGAATTTGCCTCTCTATGAGGTCTAGTTTGGTAGTTACTAGCCAGGAATGAGTAGTGTGCACTGGAAATGGGGCAGGCGAGACCAAGGAACTGGTTTATGAATGTACTTAACTTTCATTAATGTAAGCTTACAACTGAATAGCCACATGTGGTGGGTGGCTACTGTACTGGAAAACATAGGTTGAGATTAAGAAAGATCTTGGGGTTGGGGGTGGTGGAGTTGGCAAACTGTGGAATGGTGGTTGCAGGGCATTGAAGGAACATTTAACTCAACTGAACAAAATTTTAGCAAAACATTTAAATGTGTGCAAAGCACTGTGGTAGACATATGGAATTCAAAAGCAAGTAAGGCTGCCTGATAAATTACAGATGCTATCATTTCCTAGAGACACCAAACAGGAATATCAGTACATAGATCATGAATACTGATATTGCATTACAAAACTCATTTGGGAATCCAGGGGAAGGAGAAGTAAGTGCCAAGCCATGGATTCGAGAAGGCTTTGTGGAATAGCTGGCCCTTGCAGGGTAGTCACATTTAGAGGCACTAAGAATAGCATGTGTCTGAGAAAAGGCCCAGGGTCAGACAAGCACAACAAAGAAAAGGATGTGTGTCCTGCAAGTGGTTATCTGGATATAGATGGCGGAGAAGCTATAGCTACACAAAATAACTTTGGGGTTTGTTCTTCAGACAAAATTAAGTGAATGTTTCTAATATAGGTCTAATACATCAGACCTATATTCTTGTTAGAGCACATATCTTAGAGGGGAGAGAGTAACTGTTAGCAGGGAGCCCTGAAGTAGAAACCAGGCCCTTCACCTGAAGGTTACTAGAGAGAAGGATAACCGGGAGACCAGGTTGGCTTTCTTGATATGTTTGAAGAACTGCTGTAACAAAAGGACAAGAGTTATTCTGTGTAGTACTAGAAGGCTGAAATAGAGTTGCAAATATATGCAGGCATATTTGGACCAATAAAATAAGCAATTTCCTAATAATGAGAGATTCTATGAATGGTACGAAAAACTTGTAAAATAGTGAGTAAGCCCTTGGTTACCTAAGTTTTTGGTTCTTTGGATGTTTCAGGAAAGAGAACACTGGCTTTCAAATTTTGAGATTTCAAGGATTGGCAGAACACAGAAAGGGAGGAGTTAGAAATGGCAACTTTTAATCTTGCCAAGCGAGAATATTAAACACCCTCTCCCACTCGGCCTAAATGATCATATTTCATTATCACCATTTAAGATAAGAGTGGTTATTTCAGTACTCCCAACCCACAAGACAGGAAGGACATAATTTTTTTTTTTTTTTGCGGTACCGGGGATTGAACCCAGGGGCGTTCTACCTCCGCGCTGCACCCCTGGCCCTATTTTTTTATACTTTATTTTGAAACCAGGTCTCACAAAGTTGCGGAGGGCCTCACTAGGTAGAGAGGGTAGAGAGAGAGAGAGAGAGAGAGAGAGAGAGAGAGCGCTGAGGCTGGCCGCGAACCCAGATCCTCTGGTATCCGCCTCCCAAAGTACTGGGATTACAAGTGTGCGCCACCACACCCGGCTAGGAAGGACATAATTTTGAAATAAAGAATGGCTCTTTCCCAAGAGAAAATACTGACCAACCTGGTTTCACCCGATAACTTTTCCTATTGTCCCCATAATGTGAGCTTGCATCTCTGAGAACTTCAGTCTCCCTCTTCTCCTCTGTAGCTTGGCCATTACTAATAAGCAATGATATTTAAGTTGAAATATTAGTGTTTATTTAACTCTGACAGGCAGCTAATATAGCCCTGCAATTAAGGTAATTATTATATCTTAAACTTAAATTGGGAATAACATCCTCATTGGAATGGTATCATGACAAGCCCCCAGGAACCTGACAGAACAGTTATGGAAATGAGCTGGTGGTCCAGGTACGGAAGGCTGTAATAATTAGTACAACAAATGTAATTTACAAAGCCTCGAGAAATAATAAAAAGTGAGCAAAACCAGCCACAGATAGTTATCACAGAGGGCAAGACTTTCCATTTCTTTATTATCATTAATCACGGAGCTTCATTGATGCATATTTTATCACAGGACTCTTGCCATACGTGATCTGAAGTTTCTGCATGTATCCCCAGGGACCACGGTTACTGATATAGATAATCAAGAATTCCTTTTCTGTTCCACTCAACGCCGCCACTGCTCAGATTGAAATTAGCATCTTTTACAATGAAATACCAGTTGCTGTCACAAACTGACATGACAGCTGGAGCAAGAGGCTGGTTTATCCAGTTATTCTTCCTGTCTTCAATCCATTAGGGCTTATTAAGATGTGGACTGTAAACGCCTGAATGAGGAAACACTGAGGTTTTTGCACAGTGATTATCAGTTGAATACAGGGATCCAGAAACCATTCTCCAGGGAGAGGTGGGGAGTAATGAAGGTCAAAGATCAAAAACATCATTTTATTAAGCATCTCCTTGAAACTCTCCCAACATGTCTTATAAGATGGCTTTCTTTCTTTCTTTCTTTGTTCTCATAGTTTCAAAACATCAGTTTTGTAGAACCATTTGAAAGAAATTTGGCAACTGTGACTCCACATGGCTGGAGGACCTACCATGTGGTGGGAACCATGCTACATGTTTCTACATGTTATTTCGTGATACAGTTGTATGACATCAATCTTGTGACATATGTAGTAGAAATATATAATTTAAAGAAAGATGTCAAGTCACTTGGCCAAAGTCATGTAGCTTATACACAGACTTAGGCATTCTAAAGGTGTTGCTTTTTAAACTATCTTCCAACCACTTAAAAGATCTTTTTGAAAAAATAATTTATTTTGCAGTTGTATTTGGTGGCAGGAGGTAGCATAGAGGGAAAATATGCACAGTTCCTACCTTCTTCTGATAATATTTGTGGCCACCATTTATTGTGTGTTAGGAAAGGTGTAAAATGATTTCTATAGATAATCAGATGTAATTCCTTTGAGATCAGCATTATTGCTCTCACTTTTCAAATGACTGAACTTGCTTAGAGAGATTAAATAAGTTATCCAGGAATATAAGTAATTTTCTCAGGGGGAGGCAGAAACAGTGATTTAAAGCCAGCCAGACTCCAACAGCTGTGGGCTGAACCCCTATCCGGTACTGTAAGAGCTTCCCATCAAATTGGGGAAATGACACCCATAGCCACAGAAAATGAGATGGCTCACAGCAGGGGTTCTCAACATGTAGTCCTGCGATAGCAGCATCTGTACTCAGATTGTCTGATTCCTGAGACAGTGTACTTAACCATTATAGAGTTCCGTTCTGTGCATCTTTTAACTTTTTTAGCTAATTTGCATTTCATTTTTGTTTAAAGTGGAACTACTGACAATTATTTGATGTGCTCCCTACTCCCTCCCCTTGTGTCCAGCACCACCAAACCAGGACAATCCACGTTAAGTGTGAAGATGCTCCTTGCTAGTGAAGATAAGATTGTGAGCTGTGTCAGAGACTGAACGATGCTCACGAGTCCCCTTCCTCTTTCTGGGTACACAGGAAGAACACACTTCCCAGCCTCTCTTGCTCTTAGCTTAGTGTCCTATTGCAGGAGTCTGGTCAATGAAAGGTCTTCTCATTACTAACTTTAGCACATTCTGAAAGATCTTCTGTACTTCCTGTTATGTTCCTCTCTGACTTCAAGGAAAGATTCCCCCCCCCCCAACTAGGGAAAGTAGAGCCAATGAGGTGGAAGCAGCCCTGATTTTGGAGTCACCTCTCAGAGGAAAAACCCTCACAAGGACCATCATTGCATTTGTACTACGCTGTGAGCAAGAAATAAACTGCTCTTGGGTTAAGACATGGAGATTTGGTATATTTATTATAGCGGCTAGCACTTATTACCTGAATATGCTGGCAGTTTAAATTCCTGCCTAGTTTATGATAATGGCCTTGAACCTCTCCATTGTACCTTTTCTGTTCACTACTGTATATAGACTTCAGTCACCACTAATGGGTCCCTTCGATCCAGGATGGAGTCTTGCTTTGATTCACCCTTCATCTGCATAATTACCTGGCTGTATCAACTCAAGACCCCTGAGTCTCCAGGCTTAGAACCAAGGGGATTATTGAAGAGGATACGGTCTTATTGGAAAGTTAAAAGTCCTTCCAGGAGGAAGAAAGTGGAGTCTCAGAGACCAGTGACGATTTTATGAAAGAAATTTAAACCTAGGCAATGAGGGCCAAAATATAAAGTGTAAAATGGGGAGAAGAACATACATTATTTGTATGTATAGACATACAAATAGGCAGCAGTAGGCATTACTAAGCAATGCAAAACGCAATGGCCACCAAAGCAGTACAGAGGTGCTTCAGCAGGGAGACAGAGGAAGGACAATGACGTAAGAACCAGGTGTGGTGGTGCATACCTGCAATCCCAGTACTTGGGAGGCTGAGACAGGAGTATGGAAGATGTGCGGCCAGCCTCAGCAACTTAGTGAGACCCTTAGCAACTTAGCAAAACCTTTGTTTCAAATATAGAGGGCCGGAGGTGTAGATCCGAGCTGGAATGCCCCTGGGTTTGATCCCTAGTATCAAAATAAAATGACATGGGGTCCTGGAATCCAGTCTTACCTTACTTAGTTGACTAAGTAAGGTATATTGTGTGACTGCTGGGAAAGTCACTCAGACTCAGGGGATTCAAACCAACATGCAGTGACCCATTAGTGCTTGGGCCAACCTAAATATAACCAATACATTAACCCATAAACTTCATCGGTTCAAATGTCCCCTTTGCCTTCTTTAGTTACCCATTTAAATCTTCAGCTCATGTTAGTTTGAGGAGATATACACCCAGTTACAATGTGAGGAGCTGCAACGTGAGAAAGATCAAAACATTCCATTTTGATATTGTTTGCCCTTCTTTTCTTCTGTCACATGCATGCGGCAATTTAGGACTTGACGGACTCGGCCTAGAGTGGGGTGTTGCTGCATTTGGGTTTTCAGTCTTGGGTTGGAGAGCTCTGGCTTGAATGAAGATGTTCTAATTATCAGGTCAGCAATCCTAGGTGCGAAATCTGTAGATACCCGTGAGAAAACAACCGTCACTGTACTGCGGAGGAGTGAATCTTTTTAAAAGCACATGCTAACAACAATGAAAAGGGCATACTTCTTCACATGGCAAAAACAGAACGGAGTCATTATGGAATCTGTAGGAAGCGTTCATTAAGAACTCAAATTCCTTCTAAGTTAGCCTATTTCCCAGCTATCACACATTCATACATTGCAACCTGGGAAGAAATATTCAGAGAATAACTGTGCTCCAGTTTCAACTTGTAAATGAGCATTTGAGACTGCTAAACAGTAAATGGAGTTCTCTAGTTTTCCCTGGAAAAGCACCCATCTCTAGGGCCTAAACCCACCTGTTCGTTCTGGATTTGGGTTGGGTTTGTTAGGAGGAAGCAGATGGTGAGAGTTAAACAGAAGATTTTTAGCTGGTAGGGCACAGAGAACGCAGATTTGTCAAAATGCCATTCTGTTGCCCAGAATTCAGAGATGAAGACTGTGGCTAGTTGTTCTGGTAATTCCAGTGTTTCCAACAGCCACTCAGCAAGTGACTAATTAAAAAGAGTGTGCATTTCAGCCCCTGTAGTCTTCAATCTTAAAAGCATAGCCCACATGCCATTGAAAAATAAATTTAGCTCTCCCAGTGCATCATAAAGCTACACCTAGATACTAAGGAGTAAAAAGAAAATGGAGTTATTCATATTTTTAAAAAGCTGAACATCCTGCTTTACTACCCACCCCCAACCTCCTTAACTTCCGTTCCCTCTCTTAGCTCTAGTTAAGCTCTTTTTAAAAAATATGCTTTTATTGGTGCATTGTAATTATACATCATCGTGAGGTTCAGAGAGATAAAACATACATGCACATAGCACTTGGTGTTTTCCTGTCCAGACCCCTACCCTGTTTCCCCCTCCCCATACATGCTAGTGAGATTGGTAGTGATACCTTCATACATGGACATACCATAATTGAACTGTTTCCTTCCTCAAGCCTCCTTTTCCCCCTCCTCCTCTCCCTCCCCAGTCTTCTTCCACTATTCTACTGGTCTCTCTTCTCATTTAACTGACGTACCTTGTGTTTCCTATTTTTATTCTAGCTTCCACATATGAGAGAAAACGTAAGACCCTTGACTTTCTGAGACAGGCTGATCTCAGCATAATATTCCCCAGTTCCATCCATTTTCCTGCAGATGACATAACTGTGTTCTTCTTTATGGCCGAGTACAATTCCACTGTGTTTGTGCATACATCTCACTTTTGTTATCTATTCATCTCTTGCCACTCGCCTTCCGCCTTGGCGGCAGCTCCTCCCTGAAGTGAGTGATACTTCTGCCTTTCTTGTCTTTTTTGTGGTTCCGTCGATTAGAGAATGAGCTGGCTGACAGGAGTCTGGGCCTAGAACATTCCTAGTGCTGAGCTGACAGGGCAGAATGCTTTGGAGTGTGGTGAAGCACGGGGCATTGGCATCCATGTGCCCTCACCATTCCTGTGGGAACTCTGAGCCATGCAAAAGAAAAACCCAGCCCCTTCTTTGAAGAAGGTGGCGACTCAGTTGTGGGAAGAGAAAATATATGCCGGAGACAAGAACCATCACTGATGGAGACACCATCAAACATCTCACACGCGTGCAATTTAATGTAAGGGAGAATATCCGTGTCTTCGGGGTGGGGCAGAGAAATCCGTGGGGCTACATGTTTGAGGGTCCATTCAGAAAGAGAAGTTTTGAAGTAATTTTTGGAAGAGATGAGAGATAGTTTGATGGAACTATCCTCAAAAGTGGAGGGTGGGGCAGAGAAATCTATGGCTACGTGTTTGAGGTTCCATTCAGAAAGATAAGTTTTGACGCCAGGCGTGGTGGCGTACACTTATAATCCCAGTACTGGGGAGGCGGAGACCAGAGGATCCGGGTTCTCGGCCAGCCTCAGCTACTTAGTGAGGCCCTCTACAACTTAGTGAGACCCTGTTTCAAAATAAAGGATAAAAAATAGGGCCGGGGGTGTAGCTTGGAGGTAGAATGCCCCTGGGTTCAATCCCTGGTACTGCAAAAAAAAAAAAAAAGAAAGATAAGTTTTGAAATACTTTTTGGAAGAGATGAGAGATAGTTTGAGGAACTATCCTTAAGAAATGGGATCCATGTGAGCAACATGTGGCACAAACAGAGTGGAAGAGTAATGAAGAGTAAGGAAAGTGACTTGTTTGGCAAAGAAGGTCCATGTTTCCACTTAAAAACATTGAGACCTCAAATAGTCCAACAGACCTAAGGAATACAATGTGAAATCAGTCACAGGCAAAGGAAGGGTTGTGGGTGGAAAGCTGCAAAAACATGAAATAATTCAAGTGAAACTAATGTTTGCAAAGGCAATGTTCTGTACACCCGGGAGATATCTTTATTTCTATGATCATCAAATAATGCAACTACTTTTGAATTCCTTAACTGCAACAGAACACTGGAGGGGGCCGATTGATTGTACTGGGCCCAGACTACATCATGAGTTTTGAGAAAACATTAGCAACATGTCCATCTGAAAAGGAAGAAGACTGTTGTCTATGAGTTTTTCAATCTCTAAAGAGCTACAAGTATTTTCTGCTTCTAACTTAAATGGAGAAAACTCAAGGCTAAATTATCCTGGAGGAGGCTATGTAAGGAGAAGGTAGAGACGAGATAAGGTATAATGTGGCTGTGCCAAGGAAAAAAATCATCATTTCAAGTTTATTGACAGTACCTCATCTCCTTAATTATAGCTTTGTTGACAGCTATTCACTTTTGCATGCATGGGATTCTTTTGAAACAATACATATTCCAATTTGCCAAGGAACCAGAGAAACATTTAACAAGAGGTGATTTTCTTGTTTTCGAAAGTGGTAGAGTGTTTGGGGACAATTAGACCTGGGCTATGTCATCACCATTTGTTACTGGGGCAGAATCTTCCTTGGTGAGCCCTCCCAACACCTCTTCCCGTCCCTTGCTCTCAGACACACAGATACAGAAAATCACAGGTGCTCTAAAGGAACAGAAAGCAAGAGTGAGAATACAAGCACGGGACAACTGGGCTGTCTCACACTCAGCAGAAGGTAAGCCCAGCACTGGTCTGGTGGGTTCAGCTCACAGCAGCCCATAGGGACTTGCAGGGGATGCTGCAAAGAGAGAAGAGGGGAACAAGAACAGCTTCCAAGTGCAGCCACCTGTACTTATAAGACCTCCTCGTCTTTTGTTTTTTTCTTTTTCTCGGTACAGGAGGCTAAACCCAGGGACATTTTACCTCTGAGCTATACTCTCAGCCCTATTTTATTTATTTAAAAAAATTTTTTTTTGTGATACCAGGGATTAAACCCAGGGGCATTCTACCTCCAAGCTACACCCCCGGCCCTATTTTATCCTTTTTTTTGAGACCAGGTCTCATGAAGTTGAAGAGGACCTCACTAAGTAGCTGAGGCTGGCCGTGAACCTGGATCCTCCGGTCTCAGCCTCCCAAGTACTGGGATTACAAGCGTGTGCCACCACGCCCAGCTATTTATTATTTTTAAATAAGGTCTCGCTAAGTTGCTGAGGCTGGGCTCGAACTTGTGATCCTCCTGTCTCAGTACTGGGATTACTAGTATGGGCCAACATGCCTGGCGAAGACCTCCTTATCTTTGAGAAAGAAGAATCGATTGATCCTGGGTTTAGTGATACTCAGTTCAAACACCAAAAGCACTTCCTAGTCAACTATAAATTCTTCTGGATCATTTACAGTTTCATGTAATCATGACCTATTCTGTTCTCTCAATTAGTGTAGATAATGATTATTGAGTTAAACTATGCAATTAACCTCATAGCTACCTAGATTTCCTTCCCTGGCCAAACCTCAAAGAGAATTGTGTGTGTCAAACTTGCATTTTATTTTTTGTGTTCCTTGAAAATTCTACTTACACTCATAAATAAAGAATACTTGTCAGAAGCCATGCTTTTCAATTTTTTAAAAAACAATTTTTTTCTGGGCGCCTTCCATAAATTGTTTATTGTTCAATATGGCTGTGACTTTTCAATGCAGTTACTTATTTTTGATGCCTTCAATTTGGCTTAAATATTTCTTTTACTCAGCACCAAATGTATAAAAGTTTCCTTTTTATCTCAAAGATGCCAGAGTTACTTTTGGTATCCTCTTTAGGATATTAATGGTGGGTGGGAAGGGAAGCTAGAGATCCCTTTAAATAAAGTTGTCTGTTATAATAAAAATAACTGGTAATGATGTATCTCATCTCTTCTCGTCTGATAAACAAGGCCATGACTTAGTGGTCATTTTTTTCCTGTTCTAAATATCACTTACCTGCCCTAATTATTCAAATACTTTTGCCAATGACTTCCAAGGATGCCATTACTTAAGGCCAGCTATACCTCACAGATTTATGAATGAGGGTAGAGAGGGCTGCCACAATGGCTCTACCATAAACTGAGTCCAGCAATCTAAAAAGTCCAGGGCAGATGGGTTTAGTGGCACATACCTGTAATCCCAGTACTTGGGAGGCTGAGGCAGGAGGATCTGTAGGTTTGAGGCTAACCTCAGTGACTTAGCAAGGCCCTCAACAACTTAACGAGACCCTGTTTCAAAATAAAAAATAAAAATAGGGCTGGGGGTATAGCTCAAAGGTAGAATGCTTCTGGGTTCAATCCTCAGTAACACACACACATGTATACACACACACACACACACACACACACACACACACACACACACAAACACACACACCAAAGTCCAGGACCTTGGTACTAGCTGCAGTACTTGTTTATATATTCTTCAAGACTCATAGGGTCACTTGGTCTTCAATTCAGTGAATGTAGACAGGCTAGCATCTTTGCTTTTTTCTCATGTTAATCCTTGTCTACTCTGCCCAAATCCCCTAGAGAGACTCTATCAGCTCCTCCCTGATGGGTAGCTCATGTAGGACTGAAAGCCTGCTTTTCTAAGCTCACACTCCATGTTCCATATGTCTTAGAGGGGTTTCTAATAATCCATTAAGGAGATGTCTAGGTTCTTGATTTATAATCTCTATCATCACGAAGAATATTGAGAACATTCTTTTTTATAAAGGTGCCCTCTATGAAATAATGTAAAAACCTAGGGGGGAGATCTGTGGATAAAGCATCAGCATGCTAATCTCCATTCCTCTTCACGAAGTCATATAAATGCTCTTCAAGCCGCAGTTTGACTTGTGGAAACGGTACCCTGATGAGCCAGTGTTACTGTAAGAGGCTCAGCAAGGCAGTTATTCCAGACACACACCGGGGTGGGCTGCAGCAGGCTGCGAACATCCAGCACAACACTGTTTCATTAACAGTACATGACCCCGATCACCGGTAGATGAAAAAATGGGCTTTTCCTTGGCTCTGTGAGCCGCAGGGCCCAGAGAAGCCTCCCAACTTTTTGCAAATTAATCACCCCACTGAGAGCTGCCTAATATGCCATTTTCAGTCCTCTGATAAGTGCCTGGGCCCCCTCCTACAACTGTCTTGATGCTTTCCAAGAATGATAAACATAGAATTATGGATTTCCATAAACATTTAAGTGCATGTAAGCACCAGGGCAGCAATGACTTCAGGAAGCAAACACCGAACTGTTTTCAGTCTCTTGCTGATTATTGTCTGGAATGGTGTGCGCGAAGCAGCTCCGCCTAAGAATAGGAAGTCGCCGGATTTAATTTGCAAAGTTGAAGCTATCCTCAACTAAATCAGGGGTACGAATAAACTGAATCCCACACTCTCTGGCAGAACGGTTTAGAGCATTTCAGTGTCTTTTTGGCACTGAAATAATAAAGGCAGAGAAATTTGTTCCAAAAAAAGCATTGTGCTTTTATGATATGTCCAACAAGATAATCATAAAATAGAAAAGAATCATAATCAGAAAAGAGAACAATCTCTAGTGAAATTACCTAAAACAAAACAAAAACAAAAAAGACCTTGACCGCTAGAGATTCTTGAGTTTGTGGAAATGAATGTTATCAGTCTTGTTTCATACCGATGTTTTGCAGCCTGGAGGCCTGGGTTCTACTTCCCAAATTTACAGAATATCATCTGAAATGCCATTACCAATCTTCCCTTTACATGTATTTAAAAATCCCTAAAAAACCCCTATTTTGCTCATTTATTTAATGTCAGCTCATGGCAGTTTGCACTGTTTGCAGGAGCAACCTCATGAATAACAGCAAATAATTATTAAAATGGTATATTTTAAGCCAGGCATGGTGGTACACTCCTGTAATCCCCGTACCTGGGAGGCTGAGACAGGAGGATTGCAGGTTTGAGGCCAGCCTCGGCAACTTAGCGAGGCCCTCCACAACTTAGTGAGACCCTGTTTCAAAATAAAAAATAAAATAGGGCTGGGGGTGTGGCTTGGAGGTAGAATGCCCCTGAGTTCAATCCCCAGTACTAAAATGAAAAAGGTATATTTAGTCTTTGGAAGATGTTTTAGGTATTTTATCCATGGCCATATGTCTTAAACTCTTGAAATTACCAGCATTTCAAATTAAATAGCGCATCCCTGCTGAATGGATGAGGTGGTGTGCTGTAGTAGTTACAAAACAGACTTTGTAATTTTGGACAGACTCAAGTTCAAGTAGTAAGGTTAGAATTACTAGTTGTGTGATCTTGTGCAAGTGACCTAACTTCTCTGTGACTCAGTTTCCTTAGTCACACAGTGGCGATGATACCTAGTCCTATTCACAGAGTTCTTATTAGGAATACACAGATGGTGCTGGTGAAATGCTTCGCACAGTGCTTGGCACAGAGGGAGAGATTCTTATTCTACATGACCCGTAGTAAGACTCCCTTCCTGCTTGTTTTGTTTTACTTACCCTAATGACTCTGAATATGGGGGTTGGAGAAAATAGTAGATCTTGTATTTCTTAGCAAAATCACACAGAGTAGGTGGTAATGTTAACGATAGCCTTTAAGGAAAAGTTCAGATACACTGAGGGTTCTCCTTGGTGAACCTCTGCTACACACCCCCATCTGGTGTTTGTGCTCAGGCGACCACAGGCCAGTCATCTGTGTGTTCCCTCTGATGGCTGCTAACTCAGTACTCTCCCAGAATGCACGCTCCACTGGAGGACAATTCATCATTAGGAAGCTCACCATTATGCTGGGATAAAATACACTTCCCTGTAGTTTCTCCACACAATGACCCTAATTCAGGCCTTCAAGGCAACAGAGACTAGATTTAATTTCTGTTTTACATGAAGATATTCCTGTTACTTGAAGTTGACTGCTCTGGTTCCTCTAAGTCTATTCTATGTCAGGTCTTGCATTTGAAGACCTTCAACCATTTCTTTTTTTTTTTTTTTGTGGTACCGAACCCAGGGGCGTTCTACCTCCGCACTACGCCCCCGGCCCTATTGTTTATACTTTATTTTGAAACCGGGTCTCACAAAGTTGTGGAGGGCCTCACTAAGGAGAGAGAGAGAGAGAGAGAGACAGACAGACAGACAGACAGGGAGAGAGAGAGAGCTGAGGCTGGCCGCGAACCTGGATCCTCCGGTCTCCGCCTCCCAAAGTACTGGGATTACAAGCGTGCGCCACCACACCTGGCTACCTTCAACCATTTCTCACCTGAAAGTGATTGCTTTCCATAGACACCACTCAGGTAGAATGTGATGGGTGTGGCAGGACGTTTTAGTTGAGCCCTTCTAAGTCAGAGCAGAGGAGGACTGACTCATCCGTGGAAACAGTGGAAAGAGGAGGTATCTGAAGGTCTGAGTGTGAGCGTATCCTCCCAGCCCAGTAGTCTTAGTTGTGCCCTTTAAATCTCTGCATGGTTTGTTTCCCTCACTGACATACATCCGTGTTAAATTTCACTGTGTTAGGTCTAGCGCATGCCTTTTTAAAATCCCATTTCTTCATCTATTCTCTATTCCTTCTGGTTTCATTAAATTTGTAAATAAGATTGGTGCACCATTATGTGTGCATCTGTGCCACTAGTTAAAGCAAATGTAATACATAGCAAGTCCACACTGAGGCCCACAACAGAGCCCAGAACACCTGTACCAGGTTAACCAGGACTTCATCAATCTATTGAAGAGGTGTTTACTGAGCACTGACTATACGCTAGGCATGATGTTGGTCTCGGGGAATAGAAAGATGAACAAGAGGGTTCCTGTCTCTGTACTCCTGGAATTTGGAGTCTAGTGGATTATCTCTTAATTAGTTTTTTGGGGGGAACTTTGGTTTACAATCTTTTTCAGTTATGTTCCAGGTTTTTGGTACAGAGACAACATAACCATCTCCTGATCATCTAGTTTGAGCCCCAAAGGAAATGAGTTTAGTAGAGGAAGACTTGGTCTTAATGAAAGCATGTTGATTTAATCATTGTTTTCCCAAGGTTTTGTTCAACCTATTTTACAAATCATTTATATTGTTACTAGTATAACTATGAGAACTATTTATATTTTGATTTGGAAAATGGATACCCCATCCTTCAGTTGAAACTGTGTGCTTTAATAAGAAATATATAGACATTGAACTTTACTACAAGGCAATGGTTCTCAATTGGGTAGTTTTGACCACCCAGGGGACATTGGTCAATGTCTGAAGATGTTTTGGGTTGTACCAAGAGGCAGGATATTCCTAGCATATACTCATATACTGGGTAGAAGCCAGGGATACTATTTATTAATGGCGTGGATATGAAATGTCTCCCAGAAAACCTCATCAGTTGGCAATGCAGCAAGGTTCAGAGATGAAGCATGGCTGGAAGAGGCAGGTCACTGGGGCCACGGCCTTGAGGACTATATCTGTCCCTGGCCCCTTCCCTCTCTCCCTCTTTCTCTCCGTTCCTGGGAGCCATGAGTTGAGTGGCTTTTCTCTGCCCTGCCCTGTTACCACAATGTTTCTGCCTTGGAGCCAGCCAACGATGGACGGAGCCTCAGAAACTGTGAGCCCAAATAAACTTTCCTCCTCTAAGTTATTATTGTTGGGTATTTGGTAACAATGATGAAATAGCTAACTAAAACATTGTTAAATGTCCTGCAATGTATAGGGCACTCCCTCTCCCATAGAAAGAATTTGCTTGGCAAACTGAGGCTGAGAAACCCTGCTAAAGGGAGGCAGTGTATCTGAGTGTTCACACTACAAATGCAGGAGCCTGAGAATCCTGGGTTTGAAACCTGCCTGCAGTGACCATTTAGCCTTGAGCCTTAGTTTTGGCATCTGCAAAATGATGGTGAGAACAATACTGCAAGAGGGGATAAATGAGGTAATGTACCACCCAGTGGCTGGCACAGAAGAAAGGATTAATTAAATAGTGGCTTTTTTGTTGCTCTATTTCCTTTCTCTTGAAATGCTATATATTTTAATTGACACCAGTGAAATATCTAGATGCATCTGAAGAAACACATTGCACTTCCATATCAGGAAGAAGTATGTTGCTTTCCTGGGTTTAGAGAAACAACCAGAAGCAATTCGATTTCCAAATGTTAGCCAACCCCATGAATCGCTTGAGATCCTCCGTGATGAGCTGCCTGAAGTATCCCAGGGAGATGCCAAACTGCCAAATGGATTAATTTTTTAATGACTACTCAAGGATTTAATTTCCAAATATGTGTATGCCTCACATTTTTAGACTGAAATAAATGTCCCCAATATTATGGAGATGAGAGTGTAGGCTAAGAGTAAAGGTAGCTACAAACTATAACCCTTCAAAACTATAACACCAGCAGAGATGTACTTCAATTGCTAGATACTATTTGCTTTAAATATGATTTGATACTACAGACAACACAAAATGATGTTTAATCTTCATTTATAAGATGGATATCCTTGGGAGTTCCTGCCAATTTGTGCAAAATGTAGGCATAGATTTAGATTCTTATTTAATATCCCCCCAATAAGCCCATACGACACATGTTCTCAACTGCAGCACTTGCTTTTGATGATGTAATGATGATGCCTTTGCCAGTGTGTACTCCAAATGAGGCCACTGGTGCAGGGAATCAGGAGATTTTAAAAAGGGAGATATTAGAAATTGTGTTGTTTCTTGCATTAGAAAATGCAGATAAGGTGCAATGGATCATGAATGTTTTTGCCCTCCAAAATTTATACGCTGAAATCCAAACCCCCAATGTTTCAGTATTAGAAGGAGGGAAGACAGGGGGGTAATTGTATCATGAAGGTGGAGCCCTCATGAATGGGATTAGCACCCTTATAAGAAAAGACCCTTGAGAGGTCTTTTGTTGTTTTTTGGTAATATGAGAATATAAGATGGCAGTCTGGCATACAGTAGAGGGCCCGCTCTAGAACCTGGCATGCTAGCACTTGGTCCTCAGACTTCTAGCCTCCAGGTTAGTGAAAAATAAATTTCTGTTGCTTACTAGTCACCCCATCTATGGTGTTTTGTTATAACAGTCCGAATGGGCTGAAACATTAAGGAACCTAGGAGCCGGAGCATGGGATGTGCCCAGACAGAGATGTTGTAGCAGCCAGTTGGCTTTTCAGGATCTTTCTGTAGACCCTCAACAGGAGTAGGCAGGTGATCTCAGTCCTCTCTACACATCCATTCAAAACATTTCCATGGAAAAAGCTCTCTTTGGATGCAACGATTGTCCATGTCTGTCTATCTACACATTCCTAATAAAGTGCTAATAATCTTTCAAATCAAAAAGCATATATTTGGTGATCTTTACAAATCTAGACAAAATTACTTCTATCTGGGATTCATTTAGTCAATTTCTCATTAAATTGCTAAGTGGCATTATGTCTGTGAAGTTACAAACAAATTATGGTAAGTTCATTGGTTTTTCATATGCATAATTTGACCCCTTATTAGTGTTTGTTAGGGTTTTGAACACATTGACTTTGTCAAAAAAGATAAATATGATATGAAATGTACAATCTTCCCTCAGGAAAATATTATGTATGAATAGCAGCTTTAACCACCAATATTTATAAACATATATATATGATGCTTATGCTCAGGTATACACTTACATGTCTACCCAACAATTTACATAAGCTGCTATTAAATAAGTACAACATTAAATTATTGGTGAAAAGTGGAAATCAAAATTTGGTTCCATCCAAAGGTACCAACCAGAAAGTAAGCAAGGAGCAGCACTGTACATCTTTTCCCGCTCCTTTGACCTCATCCTTAACTCTAATCCTAGAAATTAATCCTCTCTGGGAACAAAGAGTAATTGACTCTTCATGCTAATTCTCCTGGTTTTCTCTCGACTACGAGCTCCCAAGTATGCCAACATACTAAATACACTATGTACTGTTCTCTGAGAAAATACTACGATCACCTTGTTGCTTCCACTAAGGTCAGACTTTAAGATAATTTTTTTTAAAAAGCTGATGATTTAGACATCTTAGTTCCTAATAAGCATCTGTTTTTGATTTGGGGTGGAAGGTTAACATAGCTTATTTTCATTATAAATCAGGTGCAGGAGCAAATAAGTACCAGCAGTTTCACTGTGAAGCATTTAGGGTTAAGTTCCTGTCCTCCTGCCAGATGTTGGAAACACAGAGCTGCAGTTGCATAGTTGAGCTTGACCATTTGGCCACATGTCAAACAACCTTCTATGACAACCAGATGTAGCCAGTGCCATGGAATGAAATGATCATTTTATTTAATTAGTTGATACAGCAGAGAACATGTAGTAATTTAGTAATAATTGGTCTGATTAAGACGCAGTACTTAAAGGGTAGATCTGTTTGTCTGACAACTTATAAATGAAAAGCCATTGGTTAACAGTACTTCCTTTATGATGAAGAGATACTGTGCATTCTGAACTACTTATATATGCACACATTCAACAGTTACATAAAACTAAATTTAAAAAAGAAAGCCTTTAAGTTCTCATACTTTCTCACCCCCCTCGTGTCCACATCAGAATATTGCCAATAATTATTACTCTTGGTCATAGGCACATGTTCTCAGTTTAAAGAAATAATTTAAAGTAACAAAGAACATTCAAGAATTTGAATTTAAACACAGTAAACTCACCTAATTTGAAAATTCCATTGATTCAAATTTTATTTCCCTTAAAAAAGGACACCAGGCTAAAAAAGCTTTTATGCAACAAATGAAACAATCAACAAAATAAAAAGGCAGCTTACCATTTGGGAAATAATATAAAATACTATAGTATTGCATATTAAGTACAATACGCTATAGTATTGCATACTATATTATTGCATATTACAATAGTATACACTATAGTATTGTATACTATAACTATAGTATTGTATGGTGTGAGACTATAATGTACCAATAAAAGAATATAAAATAACTATAGTGTTGTATGTTACAATAATATTTGTAAACAATGTCTAAGATTTATAAATAACTCATACGACTCAATAGCAAGAAAATCTACAACTCAATTAAAAAATGGACAACAGACTTGAAGAGCCACTTCTCCAAAGATGACATAAAAATAGCCAAGTCCATGAAAAGGTGCTCAACATCACTAACCATCAGGGAAATGCAAATCAAGCTATTATATCACTTCACACCTGTTAAAGTAGCTTTTATGAAAAAGACAACAGATAATAAATGTTGGCAAGGGTGTAGAGAGAAAGGGAACTCTTGTATACCATTGGCGGGAATGTGAAATGGTTCAGCCATCATAGAACACAGCATGGAGCTACCTAAAGGAATTCAATGGAAATACCATCTGCGGGCACAGTGGCGCACTCCTGTAATCTCAGTACTTGGGAGGCTGAGACAGGAGCAGGTTCATGGCCAGCCTCAGTAACTTAGCAAGGCCCTCTGCAACTTAGTGAGGCCGTATTTCAAATAAAAAGATAAAATAGGACTGGAGGTGTAGCTCAGAGGTAGAATGCCCCTGGGCTCAATCCCCAGTACCACACACACACACACACACACACACACACACACACACACACACAAGTTAATACCATATGGCCCTGAAATCCTTCTTTTAGACACACACCAAGGGAAATGAGATTACCACCTCATAAAAATATCTGCAGATCATATGGAAACAACCTAGGTCTGTGTCTGTGGACAAAACTGTGGAACACACACACCTACCCACACCTACACACACACACACACACACACACACACACACACACACACACACGATGAAATATTATCCAGATTTCAAAAAGGAGGAGATTCTGCCATTTGCTACACCATGGCTGGACTTAGAGAATATTATGCTAAGTGAAATAAACTGGACACAAAAATAAAAATATCACATGATCTCATATGTGAAATAAAGAAATGGAAGGGAAGGAGGGAGAGAGGGAGTGAGGGAGGGAGGGAGGAAGGAGAAAGAAAGGAAAGAAAAGGTCAATTGTATAGAGATAGAAAATAAAACAGTGCTTACCAGGGCCAGGGTTGGGGGGCGGGCAATGGAGAGATGTAGATCAAAGGATACAAATATGGTAGATAAACCAGTTGAGAGATGAAGACTACAGTTAATAGTAGTATATAATATTCAGGATTTTTGCTCAATGAATAGATTATAGCTGCTATGGGGAAAAAGAGTAACGACATGAGACATTCATTTGTCCCACTACAGTAACCATTTTACTCTGTGTATATGTATCTTTTAACATCATGTTATATACCTTAATTACAATTTATTTAAAAGATAATAAAAATTTAAAAATTATATCAATGCATATTTATTGAAAATATACTGTTAAGTAAGATTCTAGCTAGGAGTTGTAAAGAAATAGCTAGGAACTATAAAGAAATATCTCTCCCATGCATGCAAGATACCTCTTTATGCTTATGAAGTGATGGCATTAGGCAGAATGAGCTCTAAACTTTTGATTTTATTGTCAAACATTCCTATAAACAGCAAGAATACTCCCATTTCAGAACACTGCATATTCTTGACATTTGTATGTTTGTGTGGTACTTTATATGGCCAGTACTTACTGCTTTAGAAGAAGAAATGAGTGGCATTGTTAAAACTTTTATGTGTTTTTAAAAGATGTCGCAGTTTATAGTTCTTTTACTCTTTTAGTGTATAGTGATGTATTCCCACACCAAATGTTCTCTCTTTTATGATTCCTTAAACTTAAAAAAAATTGCATGTACCTGGAGGTGAATTGGACCATTTCTGTTTTGTCTTGCGTTTGAGTAATGCTTTAAGTTGAATATTCTCAGGGTTCTAAAATTAAATCAATCCATATGTAATTAGGAACATTCTTAACTAGACAGTCCTGGTTAGGAAGAGATGGACGGATTATTCTGAAAAACTATTTAGCAAACCACAAATAGCAATTAAATGAGAAAAGACTAAATTTCTCTTTAAAATGGGATGATGCCATAACAATGTGGCAATATGATTTTCTATTTTTAATTTTTGTAGACAGTGCATTTTGTAAAGTAGAATTTTCTGAAAGCTAGATAGTTCCATAATTTTGCGCCATTTATGCTTTTTAACACTTCAGTAAGTATTCTGCCTTTACAGTCCCTTTTGATTCGTGATAGATAAAAGAAACTAAAGGTTAGTAAAGATGCCGTCATACCTCTTAAACAAAGAGACAAGATGAATATCTTGGAGAAACTAAGTATTGCTCTTTATGAGACTGTATGACCTTATCTTAATTTATTATGCTTTCTTTATAACAGTGCTTTTTATTCCCAGAACAATTATACTTAACATTGACACTTAAAGATGTTCTTTTTAAAATTCAAATAGTGAGAACTTTGCCCCATATTCCACGTCAATATCGGGATTCAGGGAGGGTTTGAACCTAATGAATACATGGTTCTTCACTTGCCCCTCCCCAGACACCATGTGCTAAATGCCATCTATAGTCCATTGCTCATGTCTTCATTTGCAGAAGTCATTTCACAAGGAATTGATCACAGAGCCATCTTTTAGCAAATAACAATAAGTCACAGTCTACTGCCTATAATAACTGTAGATGCTCAGTTGCTTCAAATCACCTTTATCCCTTAAAATAAGTTTTCTTTTGTCTCTAAATCAGTATGAAAATACAGAGGCTATTTCTTCAATTAAATGTGAAAGATTAATCATTGTAGGCAATCCGCTTCACAACAGAAAATAAGGAAATGTCAAAACCAGAATGCTTATTTCTTAAACCTTAGACATCTGTGAAGAAAGTATTGGAAGAGTGCAAAACTCTAGTGATATTTGCATGTCTTGATTAGGTCGACACTGAGGCTTACACCTACTATCTATTAACAAATACTGGGATTAACTAATGCATTTGTTCTTAATACAGTTTCACATCCTGTTTTCAGAAGATGAGAAATTTTGTCCATATCTAGAATTGAAGTTGGAGGGGGAAAACTGGCAGCAGTGTATCTCAGTTCCCCAGTGTTCTGGGGATATGGTTTTTCCCCTTTCTTTTAAAAACTAACCAAGCTTTTCCAAAGTGCTATCAAAGTAAAACAAGTGAATATAAAAGTGATAAATGTTACTTTTCTATTTCTGCCTTGCTCTTATTTTTGTTACTTTGCACTCCCGATTGCACCACCACCCGATCAGAATGAACAATTAACTGTCTAATTATTCTAGTCACACCGGCCCACAATGAAATCTTTATTCCGTGTTTACAGCAATCTTTGGCAGAGGCTGTCTTGCTGTTTCTAAACTAAGAAGAACTGCCCTTTGGCTCCTCTCGGCATCAGCTGCCTTGGTTTCAGCCCGGGATGCCAATAATCAGACTTCTTTTTCTTCCAAAGTGGACATTTTTTTTTAGGGTGAAAAGACCTATTCTCATCACACCCCCATATATTCTGGCTGATTTATGTTCTAGCCACTGCAGCTCTTCCTTCCGTATCTCTTTACATTTTTTCCTCTCTCCATAGACCGCCACCAGGCAAAACCCCATTTTAAGTCCAAAATTGTAAAAGATGCTTAAGCAGACAGTGCTCTCCACTATGAGGGAAAGAAAAACGCAACTATTGGTTTATGGGTAGAGGGAAGTCAAGGAAATCCCTCCTGCTCTTCTAAACTGCTAATTTTCTAGCTCAAAAGGCATTCAATAACTTCTTCGCCAGGGGGGAAACATACCCACTTTTCAGTGGCTCTCTCGATGACTTCCAACTATTAACTTAAACTCACCAACAGCTGCATCTTTCAGATGCTTCAGATCTTGGGGGATATCGACAAACATACCAGGGTCCAAGAGGGTATGGCTGAGTCTCTCTAGGTGGGGAACCATTGCACTGTGACAGTCACCGAGAGGGGAGCTACTCCCCAGGCAGAAGTCAGGAAGGGGCAGTACCTTTGCCTAAGGCAGGTGGGAATAGCACTTGGTTAGGCCCCCTGGGGGCCACCTGATGGACTCCCCTTACTGAATCTGAGAGCAGAGGACAACAGATGCTGGGTCCCTTACCCTAGGCTTCTCAATTGATTTCCTTTTTAATAAACTTGTATTGGTGCATTGTAACTGTGCATCATAGTGAAATTCAAAGTGATACAAACATACCTGCTCACAGCACTTGGTGGGTTCCCCCCTCTCCCCTCCCGGGACATGTTAGTGAGATTGATCCTGAATCTCTTCATAGATGGACATAGCATTATTTGATCTGCATCCTTCATCAGATCTCCTTTTTCCCCTCCCCACCTCTCTCCCCCAAACCACTTCCAGTGTTCTATTGGTTTCTCTCATTTCTCTGAAGTCCCCCTTTGTTTCCTATTTTCTCTCTAGTTTCAATTGATTTTTCCAGAAGAACTCTTCGATGCTTTGCAATGATGGCATCTTGCTTCCCAACCCTACGCAAGGATTCCCTAACAACCCTTCAATCTCTGCACTCAGCCCCCAGCGCTCACTACAGCCACGCTGCCTTTCCGGTGAGAACTGGGTCATAAAATTTTACTGAGGAGAAAGGTAGAAGGGGGCGTTTCAGTAGTATAAACACTGATTAAATTCCCAGGCAACTCTCCCCAAACGAAAGATAATTTTTCAACAAGTATGCACAAGAATGTCAAGAATGCTAAGTCATTTTTATGTTTGTACTTTCCTTTTCCATTTTAATTTTACCCTGCCACATGGTACACATGCTAAAAATGTATCTCCTTAACCTGCAGTGTAGCAAACTTTTCACAAAACATTAAAATCCCGTGTTTTATAGACTGTCCTTTCCCAGGATGCTCAAAGCATCTTTTTATTTTTCTTTTCCAGATACAAAATTAGATCATCTCATGACAACCCTCCTATTAGAAAGGCACGACTACTTGTGCATTGGCAAATAGGGGACTTCAGAAGCACAGGAAAGAAAGGTCATGCCAAAGTCGGCGGCCACAGCCTCGTGGGCTCTAAGAGCCCGGTTTCAATTTCTACTTCCCAGTTGCTCTTCATGGGTCTCTCTTGTTTCTCTGGCAGGAAGGGATGTGGCCAGTGTGGAGGCTTGACCTCATCTCCCGCACTCAGCTCAACTCTGCCAGCCAGCGCTCCCACACTCTTGCCCTGTTTTCTGCTTCATCAGCCAGCCAAGCCTGCGTCCTGGAGGAGATCTGACCAGGGGCCAAGCCAAGAGGAGCCAACCGCAGGTGCCCTTGTGGCTTCCTCCAGTGTTGGCAAGGAAACCTGCCCGGCCAGGGCGCATGCCCAGTGGGCCTGCAAGGGCCACACTAAGAAGAGAAGACTCGCCCAGGTCGTATGGATGCATGAAAGGGGCAAGCTTGGTCAAGTATGGGGTTCAGGATGGCTATGCCCCCGCAGTTCTCCAGCCAGAGGAGAGTGAGGAAGGCAAGTGGATAGATACATAATACTCATCTGTAAGCGTGGATCCAAGCACGTTCTAGTTACCACTCTGTTGTTTTTGTTGTTCCCAAGTAGACCCAATTCCTTAGCTGGGTCCCTGGCACCACCAAGGCTCGGGGGGGGGGGATAATTTCCTTTGGTGGAGACACATCAGAGACTAGAGGAGGTCTGGGGACTTTATTTGGGGGAAGAGGAGTGCAGGTAGGCTCAGTTTCCAGGCGATTAAAACTATCAAAAACCAAAATCCTTCCTGACTTTCGTGCCAACAACAACAGCATTAATAATAATAATGGCGATACCACAGTGAACTCCGAATCTACCCAGCGACCAACTCCCCACTTCTTTGGGGCTGGTCCCTCTTACTCTGCCTGGGCTCAGCAGGGAGAAATAGAGGGGGCTCTGGTGCATCCTCGGAGCTGCCCACCCGCGCCCTCAGACCAATAGCCAGGCTAGGGCTCCTGCTTCAGCCTAACTCAGTCCTCGCATTGCTAAGGGCAGGTTGGGACTCCGCGGCAGCATTTTCCTTGCAAATCTGAAACTTTCACCCTACCTGACCCCCTTTCCGCCCCCTCACCCCCGGCTCTACCCAAACATCACCAGCAACAAGCAAAGCCCAAACCACCCATGAGCAATTTAGAGCTTTCGCTAAGAGTGTCAGGGCCCGGAGACAGGAAATCCGGGGAGTTGGTGATGTCCGGCAGGTGGCGGGGACGCGAATCACCACCACATTCTCCTCCCACCGCCGAGCTCCGGCGGGGGCGCTGCGCAGGGCGCGGACCCGGACGGGCCGGGTAGGTGCCTGTGCTTCCCCAACGCCCGGGTCTCTGGCTCGCTTGTCGGAGCGCATCCCTGCGCGGGGGGCGCAGTCACCCGGTCCCCTCGACCCCGGGAGCGAGGCGCCACAGCCCGCGAGGCCAGCGAGGGCGAAAGCCGAGCCCAGCGCTCCCACCAGCCGCGCTCCTGGGTCCCCAGTCACCATCCCCGGGCGCGCACAGCCCGGCTCCCAGCGCGCCGCGTCCTCCACCTGCCCCGCTGCGCCCCAGCGTCTCTGCTCCCCGAGAGCATCAACCTCAGCCGGGGCAGCCACCTTTTCTTGCCCCCTTCCCCGGAAAGTCCGAGGAAGTGGAACTCAGGCCGGCCCAGAGGTCGCCGGCGCGGCGGGTAGTTGCGGGGAACGCGCGGCGCGGAGCTGGAGAGCGCGCAGCGCCCCGGCGGCTCCCGGGACCCACGCCGACCCTCCCGGGGGCCGGGCGCACACGCGGGGGCCGACCCCAGCCCTCCGCTTTACCTGGCACGGCGGCGACTCTCCGGAGACGGTCCGACTCCTCCGGGGCGGGCGTCCAGCTCACATCGCTGCCTCCCCCGCCGGGCGGCCGCTGTCCCGCGAGGTCCCTTCGCCCCCGCCCCCCACCCCCCGTCCCCCTCGGTCAAAGTGTCGCGGGCTTTTCTGCCTCCGGATGTTTCACAAAGTCTCCGCGCGGTCGCCGAGTTGGGGCGCAGCGCCAGACAAGCCAGTCCCACCGGTGCCCCGGCCCACCCTCCCGAGGCCCCCAGCTCCGCTCTGCGCCCGCCGGCGAGAAGAGCGCCTGGTCGCGGTCACCGTCCCCCGAGCGCGGCGCGCGGTCCGCCTCCCCTCCCTCGCGCCTTCCCCAGCCCGAGTGGCTGCCGCCTGCCTGTGCCGCGGGTCCTCATTCCCCTGCTCATGAATATTCTGACAGAGGCTAATGCCGTTGAAGTAAATTGAATTAGCCAATTGGTGCCAGGACTGTGCGCTCCTTCCTTCGGAGGAGCTGTCTGGAACCCCACCAGATGAAAGCAATTAACGTCCGGTTGGCACCCTGTGGTTTAGACCAGCGAGGGGCAAAATGGGTTAATTCTTTAAATGCAGTTTAAATACCGCATTTAAATGTTTAAACTCCTCTATTGGCTGAGAGTAAGGGGAGGCTAACCAGGAGCAGGATGAAAAGGGGGGTAGGTAGGTGTGCGGGGGTGGGGTGGGGTGGACGCCTAAACTTTCCCCTGAAGTTCAAATGACTTATTTTGCATAGATTGTGGATTCTGGAAGATGCAGGCTATGAAGAGAACAGAAAAAAAGACGAAGGCATATAGGATCAGAAAGGAGATGAATATCAACCTGGTTTAACCTTGACCTTGAAGATGCCAAGGATTCTAATGATTTTCAGAGGAGAGGTAGGAGGAAACCTCACTCATCACTTTTAAGAATTTTTCCAAATGTTCAGATTTCTTCTTTTGTCCTTATAGCAAATTTATAGAGTTTTAAGCCGTTGGGTTAAGTAGGGATGGGGCTGAGGTACACTTAAAGCCAGAGGATTCAGAGGAGAAGGAAGCTGAGGAGACCCCCCTCCCCCCAACACAGTTACTGTGATAGTGCCAATCAAAAGGTGATGACGGTTCTACAGGGCAAGCTCTGGTTTCTGGGGTCAAATAAATAAGGTTCACAGGAGGTACCCCTTGCCTCTCTCTTGTCCTGACTCCCAACTTAGAATGCCAAGTTAGTCTGGAGTGGTGAAAACCTGCTTGTAGAGGCTGAGACAAAAGCATCACGGGTTCAAGGCCAGCCTCAGCAATTTAGCGAGGGCCTCAACAACTTATCAAGACCCTGTTTCAAAATAAAGAAGAAAATAGGGTTGAGAGTGTAGCTCAGAGGTAGAATGCTCTAGGGTTCAATCCCCAGTAGGATGCATGGTGCACCCTCCCACACATGCACACAGGCAAGAATGCCAATGTATTGATTTAAAGCTTGGGTTTAGCAGGTGAGCTTTATTTATTTAGTTAGTTATGTTTTGTGGTACTGGGGAGTGAACCCAGGGGCATTCTACCTCTGAGCTACACCCCCAGCCCCTTTATTTATTTATTTAGTTTTCCTGATACAGGAGATTGAACCCAGGGGCATTCTATCTCTGAGCTACACCCCCAGCCCTATTTTTTATTTTGAAACGGGGTCTTGCTAAGTTGTAGGGGGCCTCCCTAGGTTGTGAGGCTGGCTGCAAACCTGTGATCTTCCTGTCTCAGCCTCCCAAGTACTGGGATTACAAACATGTGCCATCATGCCTAGCTGTTATTTTTTATTTTGAAACAGGGTCTTGCTAAGTTCCGGAGGCTGGCCTCGAACCTGTGATCCTCCTGTCCTAGCTTCCCAAGTATTGGGATTACAGGCATGCGTCACCCTGCCTGGCTGAGAAAGTTATTTTGATTGAATTGATAGGTTACTAAATGATCCACAAGTGCAAGTGTTTCTGTAGCCAAATGATCCCTGTAAATAAACAAGTGAGAAAACTACACGTATAAATTACCAATAAAATTCCCAAGCATTAGACAATAGAACTAAGTGTTCTGGTTAAGACAGTTGTGCCACATTTAATAGATTTCAGCAGGCCTGGAATCAGGACTCATAATTATAACAGTAATTATTAGTATTAGAGCAGCTAATGTTTATTGAGAGCTTGAGTGACAGATGGGTTTCATGAATCATCTCATTTAATCTTCCTAAGAACTCTGTTCAGTGAATACTATTATTCCTCCATTTTAATAGATGAGGCAGGTGAGGTTCAAAAAGATCCAGGTCAAATAGTTTATAAGTAGTGGAGATGAACTTTGACCCAAAGCAGCCTAAACAATCGGCCAGAGGCTTCAGGTCACCAGCAGCTTATATTGGCTATTTATTTAAAGAGAGAACCATTTTCTTGGTATGTTGTTGAGGTGACCTTTCCTTGGTCATCAGTTACTTACCAAAACTTAGAAGAAAAAAAAGCACATATTTTTTGGAATGGTGTTTTAGTCCATTTTCTGTTGCTATAACAAAATACATGAGACCAGGCATTTATAAAGAATTTAAATGTATTCTGCTCACAGTTCTGGAGGCTAGGAAGTTCAAGGGACTGGTGCTAGCCTCTGGTGAGGGGGCTCTTGCTGTATCACAACATGGTGAAGGACATCATGTAGGGAGACGGAGCAAGGTGCCAACTCCAGTCTCTCCATCTCTCTCTTATAAATCCGATAATGTCATCATGAGGGCCTTAACCTAATGACTTCATCTAATCTTAAGTACATCCTAAAGGTCCCATTTCCACATATCATGAAGATATGGAACTGGGGATTAAGCTTCCAACATAGGAACTTTTGGGGAACACATTTAAGTCACAGCAGAGAGCATGATAGTTAATTTTATATGTCAACTTGACTAGCCACAGAGTGCCCAGAATTTGATAGAATATTATTCTGGGTGTTTCTATAAGGATGTTTTTGGATGAAATTAATATTTAAGTTGATAGACTGAATGAATGAAGCAGATCGCCTCTAATAATATGGGTGGCCTGAAGTCCTGAATAGAACAAAAGTCTAATCCTCTCCCAAATAAGGTCCGTCCGTCTGTCCATCCGTCCGTCCGTCCGTCCATCCATCCATCCATCCATCCATCCACTTACTTACATACCTATTGGTTCTGTTTCTTTGGAGAACCCTAATAGAGATGGATACAATCATTAAATAGTACTGTGAATTTCTCATTGATGTCTGAATACTTACATCTCTCCACACATTGTTTGGCACATAATATACAATAAATACACAGTTATTTCTTTTTTTACTTAAGATTTTCCATCCCAGCATGGTGGCACACGCCTGTAATCCAGTACTTGGGAAGCTGAAGCTGAGACAGGAGAATCACAGATTCAAGGCCAGCCTCAACAATTCAGTGACGCCATCAGCAACTGAGTGAAACCCTGTTTCAAAATAACAAAGAAAAAGGCTGGGGTTGTAGCTTGGAGGTAGAATGCCCTGGCTTCAATCCCCAGTCCGAAAAAAAAAAAAAAGACTTTCCAGACCTATCATTAATAAGGTAGGAGTAAAGGATAATTAAAATAATTATATTTTATTTTTTGCTTTTCCTTAACTGTGAAACATCACTTGATTTAAATAAAATGTTATCTTTAAAGAACTAAAAAGTAAACTATAATATATTGAATTAAAGCAAAATTTATAGATGTTATTTAAGGCGAGAATTTTTTTTATGATGTCCTCTTTTCCAGCTTCTAGACTTCCTAGGTCAGAGCTCGGTAAGGGTGAAATTTTAATATTATAATTTTAGGGGTAAAATAGCCAGGTTAAATCTGTGAATTCGACAGTTTTTGAATACCTCCTAAATGTAAGGCACATATTTATTCCAATGTTTCCTATAAAATTCACAGTTAAATCACATTAAACAGTTGAGAATCTGCCGTATTTCACTCTCTGAAACTTTGAGTGGTGTGCTTTGTTAAAAAAAAAAGAAAAGTATATGACTGTTTTCTCCCTGTATTAAATACTTATGATTTTCCTCATCATGATTCCTCTCTTACGATGCTCTGTTGGTTCCTCCTTTTATGGAGAGAATCCTCTTAGGATTTAGAAGCAACATTTCACAGGAAAGTCTTCAGATGTTGGCATGTTTATTTATATGAATATGTTAACATGGTTTTAGAGCCCATAAAATATTATCAGGCTGAGTGCTTCCCATATTTCGTCAAGAGTCTCAGCAGGCAGTGTGGGGGAGGACATTGGAGTCCCAGGTGGGACTCTGAAACGGGATTGAGGGTGTGCAGCCATCTTGGACAAGCCGCTCTCCTTTGGAGCAAACCAAGTCTGTGCCTCTACAAAGTGGAAATAATAATTTCCGATTTATCGAGTACTTTGCTGTTTGCAAATCGCCCTCGCATATGCTCTCTCATTCCGCTCTCCTGGCAACCCAATGAATTCAGCATTGTCGTCCGTGTTTAATTGATGAGGAGTCTCAAACTCACAGAAATCCAGTAAGACTCAGAGCTTCTCCTTAGAAGGGATACAGCCTAGAGTTTTATCCAGGGACAAGGTCACCTTTGCAGAGAAACCATCTTTGACACCTCCCTTTGCCCACCCTCCCTCTGGCCCCCATGCACACACATTTCTTTTTCCAGTAGAAATAGAATTACCTCCTTTGTTCTCCCCTAGGACTTCTCAGATGTGTAAAGAAATAATTAGAACACAATGTGTTGTCTCTGCCGGTATCCCAAAGCAACCTGAAGTCAGGAACTTAATCATTTTTGCATCCCCAGACTTAGAACTCAGGCCTTCTACCAACACCAGTCCTAGCATGCTTTCAAAAATGTGCCCCATTGACTTTACTGGGCTGTTAAGAGTAAACAAACTGCTGGCAGGTGCTTTGGAAACTTAAAAACACCATATAGTGATAGTATTATTACTATCCAAAATATATATTCAGAAATAAATATAATAATTTCAGCTTTGACCTCTAGCTGATCAATCCTGTGAGTGAGAAAGCAGCTTGATCATTTTTATGTCAGCTACTGTTATTTAGGACATGGATGGATAACACTTGATCAAATTATAATCAGCTGGTTAATAGTAGTCCTAAACTGGCCCATTAAGCAAGAAGGTATTAGTCTGGGAAAGGTGAGTGTGTGTGTGTGTGTGTGTGTGTGTGTGTGTGTGTGTATGCAATTTTTCTGCAGTTTGAGTGTTGGTTGTATATGAGCAGCTTCACCCACTTATATAGCTATATTTCTCTAAGGACGAGATCTGCTTTTCCCACTTAGGGACAATCTTTATTAAGGCCTCCCAAGGTTACCGAGTTAATGACAACGCTGAGGCTCCTGACCCTTGTTGAAAGCTATTTTCGCTACCCCACACTGAATCTGATTGGCAGCCACTGGCTGTGTGGTGTGCTTTATGGTTTTAAGATTGAGATGAGAGATAAGCAGCTCAATACCTCATTATAATTAGTCTCCTGAGTCAGCTAATACCCTCCTAATGCAATTTGGTGATCTAGATTATTCAGTATTATCCATTCAAGATATTTTTGGATTTATAGGGACAATTATTTAGTAGAACTGATGACAATGACACACTAAAAAACACTTTTGTGGCTTCATAGCCTGCCTATTCCATAAATATTCATTACTGAACAGTTGGCTTTGGTTAAAAATGCACACATACAACATTCACAAAATTAGGGATTCCTATTAATCTACAGGTTCTTTCTTTTCTGGAGCAGGAAAGTACAATTCAGATGATGTTTCTGTTCTATACTGATTTTACTAGTCATCTGTAGTTTTGTGTTTCCTATATATGTTTTTGTGCAATATATATATATATATATATATATATATTCATTCTGTCCATTCAATCTGTGGGTTAATCGGCGACTTGCCGTCATTTTCAGAAGCAGAAATCGGTTTCCTCCCTGTTGATATCTGTCAATTCCCATGTCTTGCTGTGTTTGTGAATACAACAGAGAATAAATGCACCCCACCACCATTACCTCCAAGGAGAAGGAGGTGTAGAGACTGTTTGTGAGGACATTCCAGAGGTTGGCACTACTGACTCATTCAGCTGCATCTGACAGACTGGAATACAGCATCCTTGCTGTGGGCAAGGTGCTGTGCCAATTATTGTAGACGTTTCAGAGAGAAATAAAACCAGTGACTGCTCTCAAGGAGTTTATAATCTGGGAGAGGGGCCTTGATATTTAGCAGAGGAGAAGATCTAAGGCAGAAGTAGAGAGATTCTATTAAAATAAAAAATTACGTCCTGTGGGAGCCCTTATAGAAGCATTATTTTCAGTGGAGAAGGGACAGGAGAATGTTCCATGGACTGGTTTCTGAAGAATGGGTATTAATTGGACATGGCGACAGGATAGAGTGACTGGCCATGAGGGTGGAGGCTTGGAGCTAGGGAAGCACCGCGGGGGTCTGAGAACAGCTGTGATTACATTTAGCTGGAGCACACAGGACACTGAGGACTGGAGAGGGAGGTGGAGCCCAGAGGGCTTTGGGTATCCTGCAGAGAAATGTATGTTATGCCTTTTTTTTTTTTTTTTTTTTTTTGCGGTACCGGGGATTGAACCCAGGGGCGTTCTACCTCCGTGCTACACCCCCAGCCCTATTTTTTTATGCTTTATTTTGTAACCGGGTCTCACAAAGTTGCAGAGGGCCTCACTAGGTAGAGAGGGAGAGAAAGAGAGAGAGAGAGACAGGGAGAGAGAGAGAGAGAGCTGAGGCTGGCTGCGAACCGGGATCCTCCGGTCTCTGCCTCCGAAAGTACTGGGATTACAAGCGTGCGCCACCACGCCCGGCCTATGCTTTTATTTTTAAAAAAGATTCTTATTGGTGCATTATAGTTATACATAATAGTGAGATTTATTGTTGCATATTTGTACATGCACATAACATAATTTGGTCAATTTCATTACCCAGTACTTCCCTTTCTCTCCCCTTCTCCGGACTCCTGATCCCCTTCTTCTACTCATTCTCCCTTCTCTTTTTGTAAGATTCTCCCATCCCCTTTCTTCCTTTTTTTTTTATCTCTCTAGCTTTCACATATGAGAGAAAATATATGACCCTTGACTTTCTGAGTTCGGTTTATTTCGCTTAACATAATGCTCTCCAGTTCCGTCAATTTTCCAGCAAATGATACAATTGTATTCTTCTTTCTGGATAAATAAAACTCCATTCTATATATACCACATTTTTATTTATCCATTCATTTGTTGACAGACACCTAGGCTGGTTTGATAATTTGGCTATTATGAATTTTGCTGCTATGAACATGGGTATGCATGTATTGCTATAGTATGCTGACTGATTCTTTTGGATAAACACCAAGGAGGGGGTATAGCTGGGTCATATGGTGGTTCTATTCCTATTCCCTTGAGGAACCTCCATACTGATTTCTATAGTGATTGCACTAATTTTCAATCCCACCAACAGTGCATGTTCCTTTTCCCCCACATCCCTGCCAGCATTTATTATTATTTGTGTTTTTGATGATTGCCAGTCTATCTGGAGTGAGATGAAATCTCAGTGTTGTCTTGATTTGCATAAGAAATGCATATGTTATTCTAAAGGCGGTGAGGAAGGTGTTTCTTTTGAGCTGGGGAGTGACAGAACTGGAGCTGTGTTTATACCTGAGCATGGCACATTTTGGAGGTGGGAGACTATATAGCGATGAGATCCAGCTATGAGAACTGTGGTAGCCAAAGCAAGATATGATGATGATTTGAACTAGGAACCCGAAAGGGAAGTAGAAACAGAAAACAGTCATAGTGTGTGTGTGTGTGTGTGTGTGTGTGTGTGTGTGTGTTAACATCACACTGAAATAACATTTCTACCTGCCTCTCCTGAATGCTCTGTCTCAACAACCTTTGACACACTCACACACCATGCACGCGCACACACATGAATCCATGCGCACACGCCCACAGATGCATATATAAGCACACAATCTGCACACACACAGTGAGTTCCTGAAGAGCACAGCTTGAGTTGTTCCCAAGTCATGTCTTGGCACCCAGCACAATCCCAGGCTTTGTTTTGGGCCCTCGGTAATTGTTGGCTGAATGGTATTAAAAGCAACTTATGTGGGGTATCAAGAAAAATGAGGAATTGCAAAAAATTGATCCTAGCAAGTGAGGGATTTCAGCAAAATATAGTTATTGTTCTAAGTCCTTTATTAATGGTTGTTGGAAAGAAGACGATGCCTGGGGTTGAAGATGACTTTTGGTTATAGAAATATCAGAGAAGCTGAAGATAATCTAGCGGAGCTGATGGGGATGCAGTTGGAAAACTGCATGGCTGGAACATGTGTCTCCTCTCTGAGTTCTGGAAGAACATTTCATAGGTACTTCCCAACATTTTATCAGTTTCCTTCTGGTCATTTCAAAGGTGAGGTAGGCAGAATAACGGTCCTCGAAGGTGTCCATGTCCCAATCCTGGAACCCATGACTATGTTAAATTACATGCCACAGGGGGATTAAGGCTGCTAATCAGTTCACATTCAGATAGGGAGATTATTCTGAATTATCCAAGTTCTGAAATACAGCATCAATCCATGAACTTCACAATGCAAACTCATGACTTTGAGCCACCCAATTTGTGCTCTACTGAAACTAAACAATCACATTCAAGTTGTCATTTTTATAGTTCTCTTTCAAGTAGCATATCTTTTAGAAGACTGTGTTTAAATAATTTCTTTCCTACTTTCACAATTGTTATTTGTATTACATGTGTCATGTGAGATGATTAATAATTCAACAATGGGAGTAATGATAATATTAAATGTTATATCTTCATATAAAAGTGTAAGTTGTCAGTAACTGAGTGGCAATTGCTATATTTTAACATCGTATCAGTCTGTCTTATTATTTTAGTTTTGATGCTTCATCATAGAATAAAGTAAATAGCAGAAAAAAGTTTGAAGTATACTCACTGTAAAATCCACATGCATATTCAGCATGACACGTGTGCATAATAATCATTCCTTATTCATAACACATCCTTTAAAAACTGGGAAAGGTGCATTTTATTAAAAAAACAAACTAATTCCTAAAGTGCGCGTGGGCTATAAATTAATTTTTAAACAGGAGATTTTGATAAGTGAGTAAAGTTCTCACGTACAGATAGAATGGCTGTGATTTTTGATATGCAGCTACACCAAATGTTAAGAGAACATAAAGCAGTCTAAAAATAAAGTATAAAATAGGATGACTAATTTTGTGTGGAGAGGTTTTGCAGATGAAGGAAACTCAATTTGCAAGTCCCTTTGTAAGTAAGAACTATTTGTTATTCTTGACATTATTTTGAAATCCTTATGCAACAAATAATTGCAAGAAACAGCTCCGAATACGCTTATTGATAACCTATTGAAGGCAAAATTGTAGATTATCTAAAATAGAGGATTAGTGCCATATAATACTGTAAAATTAATAGCCACTACTTGAATATTTTAGCCAAAAAAAAACCCATCAAGAAAGAGGGTAGGAGAGTGCAGTGGTCAAGAATACTGCCCATGGAGTTTCATGGTCTGTGTTGGAGTGTTGACTCTGCTGCTTGCCAATGACCTTGAGCAAGTTAATTAACCTTGTTGTACCTGCATTTCTTCATCTGTAAAATGGGTACGCTAACAGGGTATCAAAGTATGGCTTTTTTTTTTTTTTTTGGTCCGGGAGGTTGAACTCAGAGGCAGTCTACCTCCAAGCTACACCCCCAGCCCTATTTTATTTTTTACTTGGAGATAGGGTCTCACTAGGTTACTGAGAGCTATGCTAAGTTGCTGAGGCTGACCACGAACCTGCCATCCTCCTGTCTCAACCTCCCAAGTCCTGGGATTACAAGCGTGCACCACCATGCAAGCCAAAGTAGGGCTTTTATGAAGATTAAATTTTAAAACTCAGGACAATTGCTTAGCATATTCTGGCACATAGGAATCATACATTAAAAACTATCCACTTTATTAATAAAAGAGTTATAAATGTCTACACATTTCTATGCTTTTTAATATCATCTTTCCCAGGAAAGGAGATTGAAATATTTTGCTCAAGATCATTTGTGCTATTGTTAAAATAATAAAATCACAGAATTTTTGAATATAAGGTATCTTAGAAATGGTCAAATATCCAACCCTCTCATTTTTTTAATGAGTACAGAGAGAGAGAGTAATTTACTCTATGTAGATTCATGAACCAAAACAACTTCACAAAAGCAAATAGTCTGATTTGTTCTCTTACAAGAGAGCAGGCTTTGTCAGTTTGGGACACACAGAGGGGAGAGGGACAAAAGACTGGAAATTGAAATGTTTTTATATGAGGGTGGCAGGCACTGAAGCATTCAATTGAAAATATTTGGGAAAGGCTTCCTATTTTTTCTTATAGGAAAAAGGTTCACTTCTGAAGCTAGCGGGGTCAGGAATTTATTCTCGCTTCTACATGTCAAATGGATCCTGGGCGAGCTCTTCTTTTCTTTTGCTTGCATTTTCTTACCTATAAATCTGATCAAATGACCTCCCTGGATGGTCAGGAGCTCAGAACAAATCCAGCTGTGAGAAATGTACCAGGAAGAGGTTGCAGCTGCCGCCTTTGTCGCCAAGGGAGTCTAAGACACCCATGAAGGCAGTCAGAATGAGAAATGGGTGTGATACTCACAACCTTTTGGGGTCAGTCAGCTGCAGGAGGACCCTGGACTGGAATAGAGGATTTGGGATATGGCTTTCTAGTATGGTTAGAGTCTAGCATAAATGGAACTTGAAAAAGGGAGAGTAGATAGCAAAAATGTGAATCCCTAGCAGGAGTGAAGAGGAAAAAGGAATAAAAGATTGAGGAGAGACCAGGAATTGTGGTGCACGCCTGTAATGGAGTTGGGAGGCTCCTGTAAAGTAGTTGGGAGGCTGAGACAGGAGGATGGCAGGTTCAAGGACAGCCTCAGCAAATAGCCAGATTCTTGACAACCTAGTGAGACCTTGTTTCAAAACAAAAAGTAAAAAGAGCTGGGGGTGTAGCTCAGAGGTAGAATGCCCCTAGGTTCAATCCCCAGTACCAAAAAATAAAAAAAAAAAAGAAAAGAGAAAGCACAGGGGTGATTGTAGTCCTAATGGCTGGTTTGTCTATTGTGTCTTTCATATAGTTTACGAGGTAGGAAGGATAGACTAAATAGAAGTAACATCTAGGAAGTTTGTGAGATTGGAAGAGAGCACTAAGGTGCTGTTAAAGACACATTTGTTGAGGGGATTCTTTTTACAAGGGATGGGAACGGCTTTATATGGCTGGGTACCTTGATTATCAATTCACAAAGGACATACCCCAGGGAAATGTTTTTCAGTAAATCAAATTCTTCCAAGAAAGAAGTTTTATGTGAGCTTTGGATCAGTTGAGAAAGTAGATTTATTTTGGAGATCTATGGCAGGAGAAAGGGACAGAACTCTTCGAAGAGCTTTGTTGTGATTTTACTTAGCATGTTTAGGACTAAAAAAAAAATTTCAACATTCTTTCCAGAAATAAAACAGTAGGATTGAAGCAACTGGGCCTACTTTTGGAATAGTGGTATATTTTGGAAAAGAAAAGACATTTTTAGGATGTAGAATATACCCCCAGGAAGATTAGAGTTAAACTACATTCCAGGAATTTTTACCCAAAGAGCAAAGAAGGCTATAGTTTGTGTATGATGGAGCTGCTGTGAGCAATAACTAGCATTCACTCCTTGTTTCCATGCGCCAGAGCCTCTACCTATAATTTGCATATGTTATATCATTCAACTTGTACCACTGCCCTTTAAGGTGGCTGCCGTATGACGTCAGTTGGTCTTTCAGGTGTGGAGAACGAGGGCACTGGAATCATCTCTTCGTGTAGATGGTGTAGAGTCTCTGTGGGAACCAGGGGCCTATCTGTGCAGCTATCTCAGGGCACAGCTCAGAAGGAAACTGGACCGATCAGGAAGCCAGAACCATCTGCCCTTGCCGGTGCACGGGCGCCACCTACAGGTGTAACTAGGAATAACATGAGGGGAGCCATAGAAAATAGGAGGCAAAATACCGTGGGGGAGGGACCAAAGGGGTAACAGAGAAATGCCAAGAGAGCTGTCAACAACCCGGGATTAGGAGAGTTCCTGCTCAATTAAGGAGATGAGGATTCATTGCCCTAGAAGACACATCCACAGTGGGAGATAGGAATAGAAGAGCCTTCTAGATTCATGAATTGGGGAGACCCGGTCCCAGAGGTAAGAAGAAAAGAGGATTAAGATGTGCCCTAAAGTAAATAGGAGAAGAAACTTAAGAAGTGTTCTTTCTGCTTGTACACGTGTGTAAGGCAAGTAGCTCAGGAAGTAGAAGGTCTGAGGCCGGCTCCCGGAGGCCTTTAGCCGGGAGTCCCTGGTGAAGATGTGGAAGGAGGCACGGGTTACTGCACCATGTGGGAGCTCCTGCACAGTAAGATTAGGTGTGTGGTATCACCACACTTATGAGTGGGATTTAGTGTTGGGTGAGGGATGGGTTGGTTAGGTTTGGGGTTAGGATTGGGGCAATGGTCATTCTAAAGATATATGAGATGGCGTTTGTAAAGGTATTGAATGGGGAACTGTTTCTCAGGGGGAACATAATAGAACTAAAACAAAACAAAAACTAACAGTTGGAGGTGAAGATTAGTCAATGTGAGAATGCAGGTCGAAGTATCTTTCCCTCTTTCTCTTTCTGTCTCTACTACACTCCCCACAAGAGTCATAGTAGTCAGTTCTGATTGAGTGTCTAGAATGCTCTAGAATCCATCTTAAGTGTCCCATGCATTCCGCCCAGCACCCCCAGAGGTGCTGTATTACTGTCCTTCATGTGGATGAGGATGAGGGCAGCAAAGCCAGGGGTAGAGAAGCATGCCCCAGGTTACACAGGTAGTCAGAGGAGAGCAGGAAGTTGAACTCGAGTGTTCTGATCTCAGTCAGAGTCTACACCCTTCAACACTCCTCTATCCTGCTTCTCAGGGCACCCTCGGCACCTATTTAAAGGCCAGAATATATTATGAGAACAATAAATGACCCCTCAGATTGACAGATGTATGTATGCCAAAAAATATAAATTGTGACTTCAGAGAGAGCAGAGGCACTTTTGGACTTGTCTTCTTCTTGGGGCTATATTTGCTGAGTGATTAGTTTTCTATCTCTGCACACAAATTATTCCAAACCTCATGACTTAAAACCAGAAACATTTATTATTTCACAGTTTCTGTATGTCAGGGATCAGGAAATGGCTCATCTGGGCAGTTCTGGCTGGATGTTGGCTGTTGTCTGGCCCAGTCATTGCAGGACTCAGCTGAGGAAGTGTGCTCCATGCTCTCTCTCTCCCATGGTTGAGGGTTGAGTTAGCTGTTGTCTGGTCCAGTCATCGCAAGACTCAGCTGGGGAAGTATGCTCCAAGCTCTCTCTCTCCCATGGTTGAGGGTTGAGTTAGCTGTTGTCTGGTCCAGTCATCGCAAGACTCAGCTGGGGAAGTGTGTCCAAGCTGTCTCTCTCCCATGGTTGAGGGCAGCTTGTGGGCTTTTTCAAGCTTCCCCACATGGTAGCTGGCTTTCACCAGAGCCTGTGATTTACAAGAGAGATGAAGACAGTATTCTGTGGCAGTAACCCCAATGCTTGGGAGGCTGAGACAGGAGGATGGCAGGTTTGAGGCCAGCCTCAGCAACTTAGCAAGACCCTGTTTCAAAATAAAAAGAAAAGAGGGCAGGGGGTGTAGCTCTGAGGTCAAATGCCTCTCACTAGGTTCAATCCCTGAAAGAAAGAAAGAAAGAAAGAAAGAAAGAAAGAAAGAAAGAAGAAAGGAAGGAGGGAAGGAAGGAAGGAAGGGAAAGAAAGAAAGAAGAAAGGAAAGAAAGAACGAGCCCCAGATAGGCCAGGCCCAGTGGCACCTGCCTGTAATCTTAGTACTTGGCAGAGAAGTGGCAGTCTTTTTATAACCTAACCTCCCTCTCTTTTGCTGTGTTTTGTCAGTGAGAAGTGAGCTGCTAAATCCAGCCCATACTAGGGAGGGGCTTCCCAGCCCCTACTCCTCAGGAGGTGGCATCACCCGGAACGTCTTGGCTACCCCATAGCCTTTTAGGAATCACAGCTTCTCTGTTTTTCCAACTCCACCTTCTTTTTTCTTTTTACATTGATGGTGGCCTTTTAGACTCTTTGAACACGTTCTCATTTCCTGCCCACCTTTGCTCTATGTCCTTTTTGTTTTTGTTTGTTTTTTTCATTCATACTTCATATGCCACTTGGTCAGCTTCCCACCATGCCCATGGCTTTGAACATACACCATTTCCTACATTTCTTATCTTTATCTCTGACCTCAGTCTTGAGCCTCCACCTAATTCACTGCCTGATGGAAACTTCATCCTGTCCCAAAACCAGTCGGGCCCCAAACCAAATCCACCACATTCTTTGTCCCCCACCACCCTCCTCTGTATCAGGGAAGGGCACAACTGTCATCCGGTTGCACAGGTCAGAGACCCAAGGGACACCCTTAGAGCACTTCCCACTGAGTCATCCAGCCAGTCACCATGGCCTGTGCATCCTAATTCCTAATTATTTGCTGAAGCTATATCCTCTTTTCTACTTTTACAACCAACTAAGACCCTCATCATCTCTTTCCTAGATTATTAAAACAGTCTCCTGAAAGACTCCCTACCTATGATTCATTTATTTTCCCTCACACCAGTCCTCTCCAGAAGGCAAACATGGTCACGTTCCTCCTCTTTATAAAATTGTATGAAATCTGGGGGAAGATCCCCCCAGATTTTGAAATGAATTCTATAAAATACTAATGCAGCGGAAGAAGTGCCGGCAACGAACTCGGTGAGGCTCAATCCCGATGCCATCTCTTAGTTGACTGAGGTTGGATACATTTAAAATAATCTTTATGCCTCAGTTTCTTCATGCATAAAATGGGAGTACTTTCATTGCAAAAGTTGTTAGAATTAAATGAGATAACACAAACGGCTGGACAAAAAGTGAATTTTCCATGTATAGGAGCAATTGTCGCTAACAGGCTGGCTGCACACCAGGCTTTATCTCTGTGAAGGCAATTAGCACATGTAATTTCCTAAAAACATCATGCTCTTTCCAGTTCTTTGACTTTGAGCATGCTGTTTGCTGTTGTTTTCTTTCTTTTTTTTTTTTTTTTTTTGCAGTACCGGGGATTGAACCCAGGGGCGTACTACCTCCGCGCTACACCCCCAGCCCTATTTTTTATACTTTATTTTGAAACCGGGTCTCACGAAGTTGCGGAGGGCCTCACTAAGTAGAGAGAGAGACAGGGAGAGAGAGAAAGAGCTGAGGTTGGCTGCGAACCCGGATCCTCCGGTCTCCGCCTCCCAAAGTACTGGGATTACAAGTGTGCGCCACCACGCCCGGCCCTTTGCTGTCGTTTTCTGCTCTGAACCCCTCTCCCGCCCCATTCCCCTACCCTCTGTTTGGAGTGCTGCTTGGCAGACTTGGGCTCCTCCTTTGTCTCTACATGCTTCTTCTGTTGGAACCTTTTCAATCATTTCCTGTCAATGATGGCTTTGCACCTCCTTCCATGGTGGCATGCACTTCATTGGATCCAGTTCTTTCTTTGCACATGTAGCTCCAGAGCAACCTGTAAAAATTGTGAGTGGAGAGGAAGTCTCTTCATCAGCTGTGCATCCCAAATGCCTGGCACAATGTCAATCAGACAGAGATAGTAAATAAATATTTTTGGAAAAATGTCCATAGTCATGAACCACATAACATTTCAGTCAACAACAGACTACAAGTATGAGAGTGGTCCTGTTGGATTATAATGGAATTGAAAAACTCCTGTCGCCTAGTGACATTGTAGTGTTGTAATGCTAAAGTGCAACCCTTTACTCGTGTTTGTGATGATGCTGGTGTTAACACAAATACTGCACTGCCAGTCCTATTAAAGTATATGTATGGTGCATACTTCACAATCAATGGTAATAAACAACCCTGATACTGTAATATTTGTGTATTTACTATAGAAAACTTTTTATTGTTAGGGTATACTCCATCTCATAAAAAGTATACCATGAGCCGGGCGTGGTGGCGCACGCTTGTAATCCCAGTACTTTGGGAGGCGGAGACCGGAGGATCCGGGTTCGCGGCCAGCCTCAGCTCTCTCTCTCTCTCTCCCTGTCTCTCTATCTCTCTCTACCTAGTGAGGCCCTCCGCAACCTCGTGAGACCCGGTTTCAAAATAAAGTATAAAAAAAAATAGGGCTGGGGGTGTAGTGTGGAGGTAGAATGCCCCTGGGTTCAATCCCCAGTACTGCAAAAAAAAAAAAAAGTATACCATGAAACAGCTTACCACTTCACACCAGCAACCTCACACAGATCATGTTCTCTCTCTCTCTCTCTCTCTCTCTCTCCATCCCTCTCTTTGTTTTGCTGGGGATTGAATTCATGGGCATTCTACCTCTGAACTAAACCCCCAGCCCTACTTTAATTTGAAACAGAGTCCCACTAAGTTGTGGAGGGCCTTACTAAGTTGCTGAGGATGTCCTTGAACCTGCAATCCTCCTGTCTCAGCTTCCCAAGTACTGGGATTATAGGTGTATACAACCACCCCAGCTACTATGTCTTTTGATTGCATCAAGAAGCTATGTTGAGTGATTGACCCCTACCATTATGTCTGTGTGAATATACCCTAGGATGTTCATGCAAGGAATCACCTAATGACACACTTCTCAGAATGTGTCCCCATGAGTAAATGATGCCTAACTGTATAAATTTTCTAATATCTGGATTAATCCTGTTTTTCTTATATCTTTAGGTAATAGTCAAATTGATTTTCTCTGAAAAATCTATGGTGGAGGAATAAATTTACTTTGCAATATTCTGAAATTAAAAATATAAGCAGATGGGAGGGCTGAGATAGGAGGGTCACAGGTTTGAGGTGAGCCTCAGCAGCTGAGCTAGACCCTCAGCACATAGAGAGACCCTGTTTCAAAATTAAAAAAAAATAAGATGGGCATTGTGGCACACACCTGTAATCCTCATACTTGAGGGGCTGAGACAGGAGGGTCACAGGTTCAAAGACAGTCTCAGCAACATAGTGAGACTCTCAGCAACCTAGTGAGACTTGTTTAAAAAAATAAAATAAAATAGGGCTATGGATGTAGCTCAGAGGTAGAATGTCCCTGGGTTCAATTTCCGATACCACAATAAATAAATAAATAAACTAATTAATTAAATAGGGCTGAGGGTATAGCTGAAAGGTAGAATGCCCCTGGGTCCAATCCCCAGTACTCCCCAACTCCCTCTACACACATAAAAAGCAGAAACCCCATTTAAAAGCTAGGTCATAGAGAGATAATACAAAGGAGAACACTTACAACTCAAAAAATGATATGAATAGCTTTCCAAAGAAGTCTATTTGTATAAAAATCAGGAACTTAGAGCATGAATAACAGAAACCAAAGAACAAATAAAGGACAAATTTATATAGAGAGTGAAATTGATGAAGAGAGGGAAGGGGTCAAGTGGCAGCAAATCTATCTGATTTGTAAGAAGAAAAGAAGGTGCTTGGCTAGAGAGGAAAACAAATGTATTGCCCGGTGCTGAAAGAGATCATATGAATAATGAAGTACTCCTAAGAACTGTTTCAAGAGCAGGTGAGACGTGAAAGACCAAATAAGTGAATCAGTTAGTGGTCAGGAACGCTCCACCTCCCAGAGCAGGGACGAGGCAGATGCTCCAGGGCAGGAGGATGCAGGGCTTCCTGTCCTGGATCAGGTCCCTTCAGAAGCACCTGCTCCTTGGGCTTCTCCCTATCACCGCACTTTCTTTGGTTAAACCCAACCGACTTGATAAAACCAAACCCAGATTCTCTAAGCTTTCAGGACAGGACTAATCACCAAGAGAGAAAAACCTAGGAGGGTTTAAGTGTATAAAACGAGTGTGTGTGAGTGCACGCATTTGTGTGTGCGCATGAGTGTTTTATTTATTTATTTATTTATTTATTTATTTGCAGTACTGGGGATTGAACCCAGGGACATTCTACCTCTGAGCTACACCCCCAGCCCTATTTTTTAATTTTGAAACAGGGTCTCACTAAGTTGCAGAGAGCCTCGCTAAGTAGCTGAGGCTGGCCGCGAACCCGGATCCTCCGGTCTCAGCCTCCCAAGTACTGGGATTACAAGTGTGCGCCACCATGCCCGGCTCATAGGAGTGTTTTAATGGAAGCCAATTAGTTTCCTGCCATTGATCCAGTTCTACAGATAACTTTATTTATTTATTCTTTTTTTGCGGTACTAGGGATTGGACCCAGGGGCATTCTACCTCCGAGCTACACCCCCAGCCCTATTTTTTATTCTTTATTTTGAAACAGTTTCACTAAGTTGTGGAGGGCCTCACTAAGTAGCTGAGGCTAGCCGCGAACCCAGATCCTCCTGTCTCAGCCTCCCAAGTACTGGGATTACAAGCGTGTGCCACCATGCCTAGCTAGAACTTTATTCTTGATAGTATATTTTTAAAATATCATGTATACATTTCTCAAAGTTAGCAGTGTGATAAAGTTCTTAGAGAAATCAAATGATTCTAATGTAGATGGCTTTGTTCTAAAGTTTTGAAACCTGGGTGAACAAAAATGTTCCAAGTTCTTAATGGTAGGGGCTTGGGTTGCAGCTCTTGGTAACAGAGCACTTGCCCAATATGTGTGAGGTCCTGGGTTCAATCCCTAGCATTAAAAAGAAAAAAAAAAACACCACCAACAAAACAAATAGACAAAATACCAAAAGCAAATTTCTTAACAGCACATGGGAGACCGGCAAAGAGAAGGAGGGAAGGCAGGTATTAAACCTGGATTTCATTGATATTTCAAACACTGATTATAGAATTTGTGGGTTAATTCTGGCTCCTGGTAAGCTTGACAGTACCAGAGTGTTAGACAGGTTTATAAGCACTTCCACAGATCTAGTTTGTATGGCAGAAGACAGATGACTGATGTTGGTCTTAGGAAAATACCAATGAAAGGCACCAAAGAGGAGATTTTATTAGGTTTAGACTGAGAACAACTTTTGGGTCCAGCAAAAACACTTTTCCTTCTCGCTCGTTCAAAGCCATAAGTGCTAGTTAAGATGTTGTAATGGATGAAGGGTCTCTGTATAAGAGTGAAAGGTATCTTCCTTACTCTCGATGGTAGGTAGAAAAAAGTTGCAGGCATAGGAAATGTGTCACGACCCTAGACATATTGTAAATTTTAGGAATTTTTTTCGGGGAGATAACTGGCTATCTCACTGAAGGCAAGTAGATTGTAAAGGTGGAAAATGAATGTCATATAACCTAAGTCAGTTATTACCATACGTAGATAATGCCCCACTGGTACCAAGAAAAAAAAGAATCAGTATTTGAAATGTAAGGATTATGCCAGAAAACTACGTGATTTCCAAAGGAGAAAAAATCCTAAAGACGTTAGAATATGGAAAGTGTTAATAGTGCACTCAGTAAAGGCAAGAATGGAGAAAGTCTGGACATGGAGTTTAGTGTGAAAAAAGGGGCACAATTAAATAGAAGTGGAAATAAAAATGTAGAAAATATATTGGACCTTTACTAGCCATTATGAGGGAACATAGAAGAAGGGAGCAGGAAAAAGCTGGACATGGAATATGTTTCCTTATTATCACTCATTATTTGATCTAAACATTAGACGACATATCTTCCAACTATTTTTTATTTGTTTTGTGTGTGTGTGTGTGTGTGTGTGTGTGTGCGCGCGCGCATGCGCGTGTGAGTTACTGGTATAAAACCCAGGTGTGTACTAAGTCTGAGCTACACCCCAGCCCCTTTTTTATTTTTTATTTTGAAACAGGGTCTCACGAGGTTGTTTCAGGTCTCGCTAAGTTACTGAGGCTGGTCTCAAACTGATGTTCCTGTCTCAGCCTCCCAAGTACTGCGATTACAGATGTGTGCCACCATGCCTAGCTCCAACCATGATTTTGCTGGAGTCCAGGAGTAGGAGGCCAGGTCGTCTCAGTTTCTACCTTGTGTTGATATCCTGTAACTTCACCATAAAGAGGGATGAGTTGTGTATAATCCTCATGCAATTCCTTTGTTGGAAATGTTACCTTGAGCCCCATGGGATATCTGGGAAAATTTAGTGACATGTTCTCCTATAGGCCATATCTTGTGGTGGGTTGCCACCACGTTCTGTATGAGTCCCTCTTAGGAAGGTAGCACCCAGTGACTGGGGCCAAGCCTCTGACTTACCTGCCTGCCGGAAGAGTAGTGTCTGCAGGTGAACTAATGTCTTGGAAGCAGGAAGAGACAGGTGACTAAGGGGACTTGAGAGCAGAGATGGCAGTCCCGGGGAGACAAAGGTTGAATTTCTTACCAGAGAAGCCAGCGGTGTTTCACAGAGAAGTGTCAAACAAGGTTTGACCTTATAAAACAGAAATCTATGGATTTAGAGTGAGAACATTCAAATCATACTTAAAAAGCTTCAGGAAATAGAAAAACTAGGGCAAAGTATCAGTGTTGTATGTGATGTTTTATACAGCAGCTTTCTGCATAAAGCTAATAGACTGTTCCTTAGGAGAGTCCGCTTGCCCAGGAAAAGAGAGTAGAGGGGTGGCAACAGCAATGTCTCGTCTCCCCAAATATCACACAGCAAAACATCGTGCCAAGCAGGTGAGATTATCAGGGAAAGAAGAGGCAAGTAGAAACCACTGAAATAAATGCTTTTATAAGAAAAAGAGAAAGTGCATGAAAATGAGATTTGGGATGATAACATCTCTTTAATCTGGGATAGCTTGAATGTGGGGGATTGTGAATGATTAAATTTCAACAGGACTAGTGAGATGGGTAAAACAAAATAGAAAAATAAAGATAAAACAGAGGATGCTTTAAAATCAATGGGGTATGAGCCTATGGAGTTTGTAAGGGATTGATAGGGCATATTTCTAGAAATATAGTTTTGGAAAATATAAATCTACAACTTGTATGTGAATTATTTTTATCATTATTCCGTGAAAGAAAACTAAAGGAGCCATTTAAATAAAATTTCTTATAAATGTAAGGAATCCTCTAATATTTGGAATTAATAGGATTCTAGCCATCCTGTGTGGATCTCCACATGTGAATGTTTCTGTGATCAGATATGCTTAAAAGGAAGATTTTTCCCACCACGATTTTAATTAGGGTCCTCTGAAGGCTCAGGTGTGTTCTGGGATATCTCGAGGTGCAGCGTGCCATTTTGGAGTCCAGTAAGCCTGTCAGAGTCAGACATAAATAGAAAAAAATGAGAGACTCACACTGTGTCTTGTGTCCATGTCAAGCCCACATAACAAACAACAACAACAACAGAAATCCTGTGCACCAGTTCTTTCTATCATTTAAGACCCAAACCATGGTTAACTATTTTTTCTCTCATTGGAATTGTCCAAATCTTCAGGTATTACATAAACAATATCTTTTGTCTTGTGTTGAAATGTGCTGTAGGTTGGATTATGCCACAAACAGAGCAAAAATGAAACAAAGATCCAGAGACTGCGCACCAGTGATACTAGGTATTACAGAAAGCTTGCCCCTTAATTCATACAGTGAATAGTAATGACAATTAAGAAAAAAAAACTCACATTGGGCTGGAGTTTGCAGAGGAGTCATTGAAAACTAGAAAACTGTCCCCAGGTACGACAGGGTCTTGGGAACATGATCACTAGTTGACTGGTGCATCTGCTGAGCGCAGGCAAAAAGCAAGACAGGCTGCTGGTTTGGGGGACGGGGTCAGGCAATGCACCTGCTGGCTCTGATCACTGGGCCGCTCTTCTCTGAGCCTGCGAGGCTCCCGTTCAGCAGGACGCAGGTGAAAAGCAAGCTGGCAGAGCCCTGGGCTGCCTCGCCTGTGGCTGTCATTGGCCGCGCTGTGGTTTCAGGGACGACTCAACACACCAGCTGGTGGACTGCGAGTCAGGCTCTAGCAGGAAATGCACGCTTGGCATGCCAGGGCATTGCGTGCAGTCATCCTGGAGAATATGAAATCAAGGGACAGCACGCTCCTCCTCAGTTAGTGTGAAGGACACCATAGTAGCCCAGGGGTCCTGGGAATGTCTCCAGCCTCATCCAAACCAGGTTCTGCCATGTGTTTCCTGTGACAGGGGCAGGTGCCATTTTAAATTGGACTTTGTTGCTCCTGTTGTACTTCCCAGCATTGTTGGAAAAGGCTAATTCCTGTTTATTTCGTTTGTTTCTGAAGAGAAGAGAGAGAGATAGGAGAAAAACTGGAAGGAAAAAAACCCAATCTTTTCAATAACCTGAAATTCAATGTTGAAATACAAGTATGGTAGCAATAACTACAAAACTCAACAGAAAATCAAAATTTTAATATAATCCCTCCCTCCAAAAGTAATTCAGAATCCTTTTGTGCATCTTTTCAGGATACAGGATTTGAGGCATTCCAACAAAAGAGTATCTAATCTTTAAGAATAAAGGATTACCACAATGGCAACAGGAGAAACGACAAATAATGAATATGATTAAAATATTAGTTAATATTTTTACTCTATACTGTTGAGATATTTCCAGATGGTCCATTTGTCTTGCTGGTGAAGCAGATGAGTGCGATATTACAGTACTCATCACTGCCCAGCAATGATCCCACTACATTGTTTATGTTTCTCGGAGATCAAGGGAAGGATTTTTCATTAAATGCATCATTTACAGCTCTCTGCAGTGGTTCCACAAAGTCAATACATATCCTTAACAGAAAGCAAAGAATGAAGCATGCGAAAGGGAAAGTGAGACAGAGGATGAGTTCAGCAACTGTCAGCAGCCCGGAGCACACGTTCCATCCCTCTGGATCACTGCCAGCAGCATTGATTGGGAGCAAATAGCAGGACCTGTGTCAGAATAGCTAGCTACCCTCACCTGGACGCACTTGAAAGTAGGGTCCTGAGCTGGGCACAGTGGCACATGCCCGTAATCCCAGTACTTGGGAGGCTGAAACAGGAGGATCCCAGGTTTGAGGGAAGTTTCAGCAACTTAGTGAGACCCTGTTTCAAAACAAAAAATAAAAAGTGTTGGGGATATGACTCAGAGGTAGAATGCTCCATTAACAACAACAACAATGAAAATAGGGTCCTGGATCTGGGAACAAAGTAGGAAGTAGTGGACAAGTACAGTTCTGGGGGACATTAATGAGCCAGCTAGGATATTCTAATCATAGTTGAATTCCCCAAATAATAGGAAATAATTTGCTGAAATGGAGTAAAGTGAATTTCTTCTTTTCCAACAACTATCAAAACCTACTTAAAGGGGGAAGCATGATCAAGTTTACTTTTCAATATTTTGGGCCTTAATCTTGGAAATACTGATAATGGTTTAGGGTTTTTGTATGTGTTTGTGTGGTGCTGGGAATTGAACCCAGAGGCATTTTACCTCCAAGCAATACCTTTAGTCCTATTTTATTTTGAAAGAGGATTTCAATAGCTTGCTGAGAGTCTTGCTAAGTTGCTGAGACTGGCCTTAAACCTAAGATCCTCCTGTCTAAAACTCCCAAGTACTGGGATTGCAGGTGTGAGCCCCTGTGCCTATCTAGACTTTTTTTTTAGATAAATGAAGTTGTTTTTACAGTCATAGGTCTCTCAAACAATGCCAACTATATATTGTTAATTTAAGTATATATATTATTAATATATGGTTGGAATATATTATAGTGAAGGGCACTGTAATATCACACTCATCTGCTTTATCAGCAAGACAAATGTGTCAAGTGGACATATCTCAACAGAACAGAATACAAATGTTAACTAATATTTTAATCATATTCTTTTTTTAAATAAGTGAAGTTGCCTTAAGAGTCATTGATCTCTCAAACAATGCCAAGCATATCTTGTTAATTGAAGTGGTGATTCACTCATTTCATAAGCAACTTCTGAATCCACACACTGTGCCAGACACAATGTGAGGCATGAGGGGTAAAAAAAAGAAGTCACTTTTCTCAAGAAGTTTAGTGTTAACCTAGTGACCTAAAGCCATAGTAAGCAGGTACTTGCCAAGAATTCCTGACAAACAACTGTATTAAGGTTAAATGTAGTTCTGTTTAAAAAGACAGTTATATTATTAGTAACATACGAAATCTAATTAATTCATCAACAAATTTAAAAGTCTTAATAGAAGGAACATGTCATTTGTGATGAAGATTATTTTGCTTTTACAGAGGGGTCCATCTAGCAAAAGAAAATTGAGCTGGGTGCAGTGGTGCATGCTTGGAATCCCAGTACTTGGGAGGCGGAGACAGGAGTATCTCGGGTTGGAGACCAGCCTCATCAACTTAGAGAGACCCTCAACAACTTAGTGATAGCCTGAGAATGCCCCTGGATTGAATCCCCAGTACTAAAACAGAACAAAACACCTCAGGGTATTGTTCCTCTATAACAGATTGAACATTTTTTTAAGTCATGAAAACTAGGAAAGAAACCAGGAGAGTGGTATAAGGGGAAGTGAGGAAAGGAGGGAAAGGTAACAGCCCAAATAATATGTGCATATATGAAAGTATCAATATGAATATCACAGTTATGAACAATTAGAATGCACCAATAAAATTTAAAAAAACAATTGAACACTTTTTTAATGATTTTGTTTACGCTGTCATTAATAGAGCAGGGTAAGTAAATTCGTCATGTATAGAGAAATATAGTTACGAGTAGTCAGGAGTAGAGAAATGAGTGTGCGCCTCATGGAAATTTGGCAATAGACCTTGAATGAATTCTTATCCTTTCAGTCTTTCCAATTTTATTTTTTTTTACTTTGGTTTGCTTCAGAATCTGTGCCTGTGAAGGAATTATGAACATGCTTACAAGTTGCGAATACTTCCCAGGATATTTTATTTTCTAGGGGAAAGTTTCCCACCATTTTTCAATGACTGCGGGTGGTTTTGAAACTAACATGAGTGAATGAACCCATGGTGTGTTCATGGAGGAAGCCGGGGTTCCAGAAGAGCATTATTTTAAAGTGAAAATCCATCACCAGCAGACTTAGTTTTCTTACCTGGGTTCCAACCCTTGCAGCCAAAATCTCCATGCATCTCTCCAGGAAATTGGGTCTTACCAGTACCTTCAATGTTTTTCGTCCTGCTCTGGTTTCTGAGAATGTACTAGAAAGTGGAAGAAGCTCATCAGTGAACAGAAATGAAAAACAAAGAGGTTAGGATTCGCAGAGGGAAACCTGGCTGCTGGCTGCTCTGTCTTTTTGGTTTGCTTGTTTGTTTTCTTCTGAGCTCCGGGCTACCATGATGGTGAAGGCAACCAGCTTTGATCTACACGCATGCCGGCTTGGCAAAACCCGATGCCATTTAAATCTCTGCATTTGCCGAAGCAGATCCAAATGTTTGGTTTTATTTTTGGTAAAAGAACCTTACATTTGGACATAGATTTTAGAGTCTTATTTTTCCTTCTCTTTACTATAATATTTTGGTTGCAAATCTATTATTATTTTGCCTTTTGCCTATAATCTTTTTGGAAAGAAGGGAGTGAGGGTAGTTGGAAGTGGAGAAAAGGGCAAGAGGAAGGAGAATTTATTATTTTATAAGAGTCACAGAAAATATAGTAGGGACAATATTGTTTGTGTAGCTACTTCAAATAATGCCCAATGTTTTCTGAGACTCAGGTATGGCCTTTAGACTTTGTTTATTTGGTTTAAACTATTCAATGCAGAATTTCATTTCTATGATCCTTAAATATTAAATGTTCAAAGCCTCAGAAACATAGATTGTTCTGCAGTTGCTAAATTATGTACTTGTCATTTTGAAAACTTTCTGAATTTACTATAAATAAGTTAAGTCTAGTTTTGAATAAATGAAACCTTTTTTGTGTTGATGTTCTTAAGATGCTTCTATGGTTGCTGAGTTTTAGTGACCATGAAAACCTTCTACTTAAAATATTTTACTTGCCAAAATTAATTCTATTTCCTCAAGTGAGGCATTTGGGTCATGATAGCATATGGACTTGTCCTGCAATATTAAAACCTTTGCACATTTCACAAGCTTACGCAGGTTTAAAATGTAAAATTGGCAAAAAGTAACAGTAACAAGAAGAACAAGAAGAAAGGTATTTGGCTCAAAATAGGAATTTAATAAATCTGTCGAATGAACTAATATACAATAATGTCTGGCATTTTTCAAATATTAAATGTGTGACAGATACTGTGCTAAATATATTTTCTAGCAACTTTATTGAGATATAATTCACACCATTGAAAGTGTACAGTTCAACAGCTTTATTACATTCATGATATGTGCAGTCATTACCAATCAATTTTAGAACATTTTAACAAATCCACCCTGTAGCGATCACTCTTTAGCAATCACGTCTCGTCCTGCCAGCCCCCCTGCTGGCCCTAAATGACCACTGATCTGCTTTCTATCTCTAACGGTTTCTCTGGACTTTTATAACAGTGAATCGTATAGCATGTGGTCTTCTGTGGCTGATTTCACTTACAGTGATATCCTCAAAGCTGATCCAAGTTTTAGAATGCATCTGTGCTTCATTTGTGCTAAATATCTTACACACAATTAAACACCACAACAGCCTTCTGGAGGTGGGTTCTTGGTGTTGTTTTTCCATTTCACATATGAACAGACTATGCATCACCACATTTAGGTGACTTTCCCAAAGACACCTAACTAATACATTTCCAGAACCAGCATTCTTAGCCATTCCTCTATCTGTGAGAAGCTCCTTCTGTCTGGGGCAGTTTGATACTTGGATATCCTTCTAGGAGCTGATGCCGCAAAGGGTGTCCGATATTCCCTACTGTTATTGGAGCTGTCTTAGAGAGGGCAGGGTTGTAACAGGGTCCCCTGGTGTCAGCTGAGCCTTCATGCAGGAAATGTAAAGTGTGTGCTGAGTGCCCTTCGGAGCCCAGGCTGCTGTGAGGAGAACCAAAACAAACGGGTCCTAACACAGAGGTGGTGTCTTCACAGGTTAGGGTTGGTGTTTCCCCTGAGGCACTGAAGTAGTAGAGACTGGCCCCGGATGTGCTGTGAAGGTCACATAGAAGCAGTAGGCAGTGAAAGAAATGACTCCCATTGGTACAAAATGACCCCATCTCCAAAATCTGAAGTCTTATAAACGCAGTCATTTTCTATAGCCTTCTGTTATGATTGGGTTGTGAATTTTCCCCTAAACAGCTCATGTTTTGTCAACACAGAAATGTTCAGAGGTGAAGTAATTGAATCAGAGCCCTAAACTCATGGGTGGATTAATCCACTAGGGGATTAATCATTCGAATGGACTAACAGGGTGGTAACTGTCCACAGGTAAGGGTATGACTGAAGGAGGTGGGTCACCGGGGTTGTGATTTGAGGATTATGTCTGACCCTGGCTGCTTCCAGTCTCTCTCTGCTTCTGGTCACCATGAGTTGAGCTGTTTTTCTCTGCCACACCTTGCTGCCATAATGTTTCTGCCTTGGAGAGAACTTCTGAAACCATGATTCTAAATAAAACTTTCCTCCTCTAAGTTGTCCTTGCTGGGTCTTTTGGTCACAGTGATGCAGAAGCTACTAATACACCCTCACTTACTGAAATAAAGCACACTCACTCTCATAAACATCACTCAAAGCTACCTCTGGTGTTTTTATCTATTTTCCTCTTCAAGGAATTTTGCTGACTTAAACATTGTTTCGCCTGTATGAGAATACCAGTCAATATAAAGGTGGAGAAGACAGGGATGTCCAGTGATTTGCTCAACCCCGTGAAGGGTTGTGACCTGGTTAATGTGCCACTTGAATGAATTAAAGAAAGAGAATTGTGGTGGCATCGAACAATCCTAGGATGCTGTTCTAGGCTCTGAGTGAAGTCAGCCTTATAACTCTGACATCTCTACACCCCTGGGGAGGTGGAGATGGGGAGGGTGGGGAAACGCCCCCCTCTCCTAGCACACTGTCTTCAGGAGCCTACACACACTAGGCCTGGGCTGTGTTCCTCTGTGTAAGGCCATGTATTGGTGGCCTATTATCGAGTACAACTTTCCCATTCGACACTTTTCATTGCCAAATGATTCCCGAAAGCAAAGAAAGATTTGTGGTGGTACCCTCCCACCCCAACTGGCCATTTTTCAGCAGTAAAGGATTGAATGTACACTTGGTTGATCCAGAGAGACCTTGATCCAGACATTGGGCTCCTCCACGTGCCAGCTCTGTTCTGGGCACCTGGGACACAGCAATGAGCTGCAGCTTCCTGTTCCCAGGCAGCCGATAGATATTCTAATGCCTCATGCGTGTCAAGACACTTGCCTATTCTAGTCTCTTAAAATTCTAGTGAGTGTGTATCTTTTAGGCATTCCACTGATAATTAAAAATCTCCATCAGAGGGAAAGTCGGACAGGTTAAAAAAAATTGAATCCATTTTGCTACTTTATTTCAGTTCTGTTAAAAAGAAATTATATGGAGTTGTGGTTTCACCTAATAGACGTAATGCCATTTTTTTAAACATTATGCTCATATTTCAATTATCTGTGCTCACCCTTTGCCTATTTCCATGGATAACTTACAACTGGCTTCTCTTCCGGGGCTTATTCTGAATGGGTTTCATTTTCGTTTTGCTTCAATATCACTGTCAAGAAAGAATTGGGAGATTTCCTCAGCACATAAAAAGAGGGGGGTATATATTTTGCAGCCCTTTCTTCAGGAGTATGATCTAGATAAATTTGTACATATTTTATTTCTACCCATCACAGCACAGCACAACACAAGCCACTTCAATTACCTCGGCGACAAGCCAGCAAGGCAACTTTATCATTTCAATTTTTCATCTTTTCTCTTTGACTTGATGTGTGTTCTATGTAGTATATCAGCAAAAATCTCATCAACCCCAGCCTCCTTTAGGCTAATAAATCTCCATCACAAATTAATCTCACACAAAATGAAAATAGGAAGATCACAACAGGAAAAAGCTAATGGCCGCAGTCTGTCACTACTGTTTCCCAAAATAAATACTCACGAGCTGTGCTACGGGAGCTTTCAGATTCTTCGACCAGCATCAAACTGGTATCATGTTGGACTGTTGCTTCTGTTTCTTTGACTATCATGATTCTGCAGGTGCAATGCGACCTTCATGGGATTGCTTAGTCAGCCAGCAAAGTCCTACATATCCCAATCATATTGGTGATAATTGCTCACATGACTTAAATAACGATTATGTTCCTCAATCAACTTGGATCTTTGGTTACATCAGTCTTCCTTTTAGTGTATGAACTGGAGAAATTGGGCATGATGGTGCACACCCATAATCCTAGAACTTGGGAGGCTGAGATGAGGCCAGCACTCCCAACTTGCCAAGACCCTGTTTCCAAAAAAATTAAAAAGGGCCAGGGATGTAGCTCAGTGGTAGAACATCCCTGGATTAAAACCCCTGTAGGACAAAAATAATAATAAAAAAAACAAACAAACTGGGCATTGTGGTGTGTGCTTGTAAACCCAGTACTTCGGAGACTGAGATAGGAGGATCACAGGCTCCCAGCTAGCCTCAGCAACTTAGCGAGGCCCTCTGATACTTAGTGAAACCCTGTTTCAAAATAAACAATAAAATAAGGATAGTGGTATAGCTCAGAGTTAGAATGTTCCTGGGTTCAATCCCCAGTACCACAAAAAAGAAAGTAAAGAAGGAAGAAAGAGAGGGATGGAGGGAGGGATGGAGGGAGGAAGGGAGGAAGTAAAGAAGGAAGGAAGGAAGGAAGGAAGGAAGGAAGAAATTGGAGGAGAGTTGGATACATTTCTGTCATTAGGATGGAAATCACACACCTAGATGGACCAAGAGTCCACTCCAATGAGATTGCTATTATCCTTTTGTTCTTTAAATGAGGAACTTCATGGTGTCAAAAGTGGTCCCTAGGCATGAGTTTAAGTCATCGTATATAATGAAACAAAAAGCCATTGTGGCAAACTAGTAAGTGTCAGAGGAAATAGAAAAAAAAGAAAGAGGATCTGGACTGTTTCTTTGTTCTCCGTGTCCAAAGCAGAGGCCAGTGTAATCAGACAGCACGCACATGAGGACAGTAAAATACAGTGTTGACGACACCAAATGTGTTTCAATGATCTCTCCTGAGAGTTTTACCAAATGAGTGTGGTACAAATGTCATCATAACCGAGGGTACGTGGTTACCTTTCAGCCAAATTTTAAACCAGGGTTACCAAGTCATATAAGCCTTGTTTATGACCTCTTTTTAAAGGTTCCAAAGTCAGTTCCAAAGTGAGACATTTGTCCAGTTTATTATGCCAAAGAAAATAAGCCCTGACTCACGTTCTCTAAAATGTTGAAAAAAATCTGAAAACTAATTAAAATGGTATGATATTTGAGGGGCCAAACTAACTTTGTTAAAAAAATATTTGAAGTCACTAATTAAAAATGAAAATCATTAAAATATAAACACATCGTATTTTCTTTCTCTTTTGGTTCAGTACATGATGCCATCAGATTAAATTAACTGCCTCAAGTGTTGTACTCGGGGGTAGCACCTGCAATTAAATTTTGTCATTTATTTCTTCAGTTTTCCCATTAATTGTGAAAAATAATTCAGAGGTGACCTGAAGGAGATGAGGTGATAGTGTCACAGTCAGCCATGAACGTAACTGTGGAATGTTTCTCTTCATTTTTTTCTTTATGTCTTTGTCTCCTCTTCCCACCCCCAACCTCTACTTTCTTTTTCAATGTGAAACTGAAGCTTCCCATGACAGCCCATTGATTTTACCTCTTTGTTGTGGCTCCGTGGGTCCTCGCCTTAAACTGATAAAGGCTGAGTCTGTAGAGACTTTTAGACATTTCAAGGGACAAAATAGCAATAGGTATCTGGTATAGTCAAAGGACGTGTGAGAGAAGTGACACTGCAGAACACAGAGATGTTCTCAGGATCAAAACGTAGATGACCGTGGCAGAGAGATAGGCTACATCTTCAGTCTCAAGATACAGCCAGTTGGTCTCCATCCCAAGATGATGAGCTAGTTGTACAAGATTCTATTTTTTTTGTCCTTTCTTTTTTATTGGTTATTTTCCTTTCCAATTTGGAATTTGAAGACTGAAAAAACAAAGAACCTAGATATTTCGTTTGCTAAGTCTAGAACTGCATATTCTTAGTGCCAGGTACCAGAAGAAGAACCTTCTTTCCTCAGGCTGATACTACAAGAGCCTTTCTATGAGGTCTCTCTAAATCCTCCTCCTGTCCAGGTGTGTTTTCATCTAATACAACAAGGACGCAGAAAACTTACCTATGGTGTTGATGTCAATCCCCTATTGTTGTTCATATAGATTACTTCAGATTTTTAACTGAAATATATAATTCTGTAATTAATAACTTTTTATATAAATAATTTTACATATTTAGGGTTTTTAGGACAAATTCCTCTAAGTAACTAACAGAATAAAGGCTCTAAATGCTTTTTGCTGTTATACATTCTACCAAAATCCCCTCCAGAAATCTGGACATGTTTATGCTTTAAACAGCAGTATAGAGAAATGTCTCTGTAATACTTTTTCTTCTGAAAAAAAAAAATCACCAAAAATTCAATAGAATGAACTAAGTGAAGAAGAGGGAGGGAATCATGCATTTTGGGGGGTTGTTTTCATTGTACAAAATTTGTCAAAGCCAGAGGCCAAAGGAACTCATTTTTTTTCTATGAAGTTTTCAAGAATTCCTCTGTGAAATAATTTTTCTTTTAAAATTTCATTTTGATTTATTTTTTATGATTCTTTCCCATCACTTCTTTTCTTTGGGGTATCCTTTAGGGTTTTTTCCCATATCAGAAATAGCTATTGTCAACAGTTTTCCACTTCTGGTTCAAACTTTTAGTTGAAAACTGTTCTTAGGCACAAGCTTAACATGTTTCCTGGTCTCTATGTGGTGTTGGGAGAAAACATTTGTGGGTCTTTGCTCTTGGACAGGGAATACAATCTAACAGTTTATGCATCTCCTGAGTAGTAGATATATTCAGGTTTAGTACGAAAAGATTCTTTAACTCATCCCTGTTTTTCTTTTTATGATAATGCTATTTTTTTATCCAGACACAAAATCTTGGATTTCTTTGTCCATCTAGCACCATCTCTGCTGTACCATCCCAGCCTGAGCCATCATCCCTCTTCTCAGGACCACCACAAGAACCCGATAACAGCTCTTCCTGCGTTCCTTCTTGCCTATGGTGTATGCTCCACACTGAAACCTGGGTGGACTGTGTACAGGCTGTCTTAGTCTGTTTTCTGTTGCTATTACTAAATACCAGATTGGGTAGTTTGTAGAGAATAGAGGTTTATTTGGAAGTCCAAGAGCCCTCACATGATGAGGGCTTCTTCATGTGTCACGACGTCAGGGGAGGTCTCACATCACAAGAGAGCAGGCAGGCTGGCTCGAGTCTCTCTTCTCATAAAGCCACTAATGCCATCATGGAGATCCCATTCTCATGACCTCATCTCGTCCTAATCACCTCCCCAAGGGCTGGCCTTCAAATGCCATTAACATATGACTCTGGAGATTAAGTTTCCAACACAGGAAATTTGGGGAGACATGTTTAAATCATAGCTCAGACAATATGAGATCATATCTCCTCTCTGCTGTAAACTCTCCAGTGAATTTCAATGGCAATTAGAATAAAGCCCCATGTCTTTCCCATGGCTTGGGTGGCTCTACCAAATCTGACCCTTGCCTGTGGCCCTCAACCAGATCTGATTGACTCTCCTCTTGCTCCTCCCTGGTCCACCCTTCTCTGGCAAAGCACTCTTCTTTTCATCTCTCCTCTATACCAAGCTTGTTCTTGTCTGGGAGTTTTTACCTGCTGGTCCCTCTTCCTGACCACTTCTCTCCTGGGTTCTTACATGGTTACTTCCTTCTCACCCTTTAGCTCTCAGTGTTCTATATTACTCGATATTTCTTGGACATTTTATTGACACAATGTTTATTGAATGATTATCATTGAAATAGCTTCACCCATATCCAATCAATCTCCATTTTCTTTTTGGTACTGAAGGTTGAACCCAGAGGCATTCTACTTCCAAGCTACACCCCAAGCCCTATTTTGTTTTTTATTTTGAAACAGGGTCTCACTAAGTTACTGAGGCTAGCCTTGAACCTGCAATCCTCTTGTCTCAGCCTCCCAAATTCTGGGATTATAGGTGTGCACCACCACACAGTCTCCCTATTCTATGGATTACTTTCCCTAAATATCTCTTGCATCTGTCTATTCCCCCTTGTCCTTTCCCATTTTAATCTGAGCTCCCTGACCTCATTCCTGGGCTACTGTATAAGCCTCCTTAATGGCCTCCCATGTTCCTCTGCCTTTCCCTCCCATCCGTCATGTAAACTTCTTAAAGGAGTGCTTTGCTCATGCCGTTTTCTGGTTTAGAAACTTCAGTGGCACTCCATAGCCTGAAGGCACCTAAGCAAACCTTCTCAATACTCTCCCTTTATCTCAGCAGCCCAGTGCACAGCACATCATTTTTATTAACACACTTTCTTCTGACGATAATGGTCAGCATATGATCCAGGAATCCATTTCCCTGGACTCAAAGTACTTTTGTGAGTACAAAAGCAAGAAGGATGAGGAGAGAGAGTGAGCTGATAATGTCACTGGGGTGCTTGAAGCCAGCTCTATCTGAATTTAGTACCACCCTTTACTTGCCATCTGGGGAGCCAGTAAATGCCTATCTTTGAGTAAACTGGTTCAGTGTGGGTTTCTGTTTTGGCCAAGATTTCTGATTAATATGGCTTGGCTTTCAAACCCTTCTATAATTGGATGCAATCTTCCTTGCCCTCATTGTTTTTCCTATTCTCTACTGTTCCTGACATACTTTCCTGACCATGATTTGTGCTTTCCCATCTCTGACTCTTACTCCTGTCATCACCATGTCTAGGGTGGATTCTCTCTTTTCTGCTTCAGTCCTTTCCCCATTCTGTGTGTGTGTGTGTGTGTGTGTGTGTGTGTGTGTGTGGTATTGGGGATTGAACCCAGGGAGGTTCTATCTCAGAGCTACATCCCCAGCTCTATTTTATTTTTTGGTTTGAAACAGAGTCTCACTAAGTTGCTGAGGGTCTTGCTAAGTTGCTGAGGCTGGCCTTGGACCTGTGAACCTCCTGTCTTAGCCTCCCAAGTACTGGCTCTGCTCCTTTCATTCTTTAAGTCTCACATTAGATTTCCCTTTCTCCATGAAGACTTGAGGAAGACAGCCATACTGGTCTCTTCCTCCTCTAGACGTTTTTAGTGTTAGTTGTTTGTAGTATTTATTTAAACGTAACCATATACCATCTTGCATTATTACTGTTATTAATCTTTTCTTTTTCTCTTTTTTTGAGGTACTGGGGATTGAACCCAGGGGCATTTTACCTCTGAGCAACTCCCCCAGCCCTATTTTATTTTTTGGTTTGAAACAGGGTCTCAGTAAGTTGCTGCAAGCCTTACTAAGTTGCTGAGGCTAGCCTTGAACCTGTGATCCTCTTGCTCAGCCTCCCAAGTACTGGGATTACAGGTGTGTGCCACCATGCCTGTCTCCTTTCCATTAGCTGGGCATGGTGGCATGTGCCTGCAATCCCGGTACTTGGGAGGCTGAGACAGGAGGATCACAGGTTTGAGGACAGCTTCAGCAAGTAGTGAGACTCTCATCAACCTAGTGAGACTGTTTCAAAATTAAAAAAAAAAAATAGGGCTGGGGTATAGCTCGGAGGTAGAATGCCCCTGGGTTCAATCCCCAGCACCACACTCACACACACAAAAAAGACTCAGATTAAATTTCCCTTCCTTCATGAAGACTTGGAGAACGCAGCTACACTGGTCTCTTCCTCCTCTAAACTTCTCTAGTGTTAGTGGTTTGTAGCACTTATTTAAAGTAACCATATACTATCTTACATTATTGCTGTTATTAATATTTTCTAGTATAGACCAGGATGTCAAAAATGCAAATGCCTGTAGGGGTCAGGTATTTGATGTAGATGTGTGAACCGGGCCAGTATAAGATGATGAACAGTGACAACATGGTGAATGGGAAAGGGAATACTCTACCTGACGTAAGCTAAACTAAAAATTTCCATGACAGTGTGTTGGCCAAATGAAGCATGCTGGTTGGATTTAGTCCCTGGCAGTCCATTTCCAACCTCTTTTATTTATTAATAAGCATTTACTTTTTATGTCTTATTTGTCCAAACATATTTCAAGGACATTGAAGCCAGGGACCTTGTGTTTATACATCCTTTATCTCCTGCAATGCTTGCAACACAGAAGCTTCTCAGTATACAGCTGTTGGTGAATTGATGGCACTGGCTGTACTATAAGGGTTTATTAACTATGTTATTTTCCCGATCATCCCCCTCACCCCTGGCTCTTCATCTGAAATTATGTGTTAGAGAGGAGACATCAAGGTTGGGTAGGTTTGTCTTTACTTTCCTCTAGGGGATGATCAGCACCACATTCCTTAGGAACATCACTTTATAAAAGAGATTAAAATTTGTTTTTAAGAGGACAAAATAGTTTTCAGATTCATAGCATGTTTTTTCAGTTCACACGATCAATCAACCATCACCTTTTAGAAGTGGGAGGGGGCCTCATAGGCCTCGTATTCCGATCTTGCTCACAAGGAAGAGATGCTGTTTGCATCCCATGGCAGATGGCTTATCCCTGAGCATTTCCAGGCGCTGGAAGTTCAATCCTTTGTTGAGAAAGCTCATTTCTTTGTAAAACAACTCTAATTAGAAATTTCTTCCTCATAGCTAGAACAAATCGACCCTCTTAAACTTGTATTTATTGTTTTTAGTTCTGTTTAACAAATCTACAACATCTGCTTGTTGCAAACACGCACAGGTATTTAAGACAAATGAAAAGGTAATAAAAAGGAGTTATACCAAGCCAAACTTCTTGTACGGTTTGAATTACTTCTTGGGAGATCTGTATAACATAGAGGAAAGGGGCTCAGTCACTGACAGTTATGAGATACTGAAGTTTACAGAGCACTTTCAGTGTGCAACCTTGTATGATGTTCATAACTCTGTAGCTATTTCTTAGTATCCTGATTTGTACTCAATACCATGACTGTCTCAGGTTTGCAAAGAAGGGAGATAACTTCTGCAACTCTACCCTCATCTCCAGGATGAGGCAGGGCTGGAGCAAGCCCTTCAGATTTTTCTCCATGAGACCCAGGTGCCATTGCGAATCTCAAGAGTGTCTCCTATTGAGTCTTTTCCAGATGAGTCTTATTAAGTTAGAAACAAGCTGGGAGAGGTGGTGCATTCCTGTAATCCCCATACTTAGGAGGCTGAGACAGGAAGATCACAGGTTTGAGACCAGCCTCAGCAACTTAGTGAGGCCCTCAGCAATTTAGTGAGACCCTGTTTCAAAATGAAAGAGATGGGGGTGTTGCTTGGAGATAAAATGCCCCTGGGTTCAATCCCCAGTACCCCCCCAATCAAAGAAACATATTGAGATTTTCATAGAAGAACATTTTCCTTGATTTTGAATGCCCTAAATAATTTCTATATTTCAAGGCCAATATATCCTTTGGAAGTAGCTTAATAATTGATGTAGAAAAAAATTATATGATAGTTTTGATGTAGTACGGGATGATATACTTGATAGCTTTCAATTTTATTTTAAACAAACCTTTCATTTATTATCCTCTAAGTATTTATAATGTAGGGGGTTGGTACCAAATTATTGGGCTGCACAGTAAAGTTCTTCTAGGTGTCTGAATGAAGGCTTGAGCCAAGGGACTTGTGATAATCTTCTAAACAAGCTAGAGCCTGTATCCCCTGTAGTCATGATAAAAAGGATTACAACCATTTTCACATGGATAATGTTATGAAACCCTGGTTACCAAATTTTCCTTAAACAATAAAAATGCTGGACTGAATATTAGAAGTGGAAAGGACTCTAACCCTAGTTCACAGTATAATGACTTTGCTTAGATGCTGCTTATTGTATCCAGCCCTCCCACCCACACTTAGATGTTGAAACTTGATGCTGCTACACCTACATAGAGAGGGTATTGAAGGGTTTCCCCCTCACACAATGAGGCTTTCCTGGGGGAGCAGGGGAGGTTTGTAAGCAAGTCTTACAATGACTCCAGAGAGCAGGGAAAGGAAACTTGCTTTACTGAGGTCAGGAGTTGGGGCTGGAGGAAGGGTTCCCTTCAGTGGGCAGGGCTTGCATTTTTTAACTTCCTGCTGAAGTTCAAGGGACTTCAAGGAGGGAGCACTTGGCTTTCAGCTTGCCCAGATGAGGGACAGAGGGGAAGAGGGAGGGTAGCGCTTGAAAGCTCTCAGCAGCCAAATGAAAACGGAATCAGATTCTTTATTACAATGCTGAGTTGTACTTTTAGGTAAGATCAAACTTTTCTGGTCAGGAGCCCTATATCCAGGATGAAGGACTGAGAGACATTTCACTAATTTCTTACCTTTTATCTTTTCTTGCCACCTGTCACCTCTTCTTGGCAGGCTCCTTGCTTTATTCTAATCTCAGCAGAAATGCAATAGTGGCTCTTAACTTTCAGCTCAGATTCTTGCTATTCCTACTAGCTTTGGATCGTTGCATATATATAATAGATATCCATGTTTAAACAAATATGTTTGCACTATATGCATGTGTGTGTAGACTAGAGGGAATTCAATTTCCTCTTTTCCCCCTTTGGGTTAGGAGTGTGTATTGATTTTGCAGAAATGATGGCAGCGAGTTATATATGATGAATGAACAGGACATCGCTCTCTCCTGCTTGAGGAAGTAGGACTGCAGAGAGAGCTGTGAGGTGTGGACACGCTCTTCCACTTTTTATACATTTACATTGCTGCTGTGATTATCTCCTAAGGCTGAATTCCTCTGTGGTACAGCTTGGAGAATTGTGTTGAGTAGACTCCATAACAGGAACTTTAGTGATTAAAAAGGGGCATCATTCACAAAAAGTACGTTCAGTACAGACATAGCTCAGAATCCAATGTTTTTAGCCCTTGTAGGTTTTACAAAAAATAAAGGAAGCATTAAAGAAGAACTCTACAGCCAGGCATGGTTTTGCATGCCTGTAATCCCAGTACTTGGGAGGCTGAGACACAGGAGTGTCACCAGTTCACGCCCAGCCTCAGCGCTTAGACTCTTAGCAACCTAGAGAGACCCTGTTTCAAAATAAAAAAAATAATGTGCTGGGGGTATAGCTCAGAGGTAGAATGCCTCCGGATTTGATCCCCAGTACCACAAAAAGAAGAAGAAGACCCTACTTGTAAAGATATTATCTGATCCTAGATATTCAAGAGTTTTTCCTTTATTTTTTTTAAACAGAGATGTGTTGTTTTCCATTGTTTTTGTGTGCTTACTTTCAGGTCTCATATCTTTCTAATGAAAGAAGCTCTGGATAAATTCTGGACAAGGTAGCTGCTTCTCCCTCATTTCTTCATTTCTTATAGTAAAAAAAGTATTAAAAATAGAAAAAATTTTGTTGAGACAGATTATACCAAGTGATTAAAGGCATTTAAAATTAAAGCTTAGTGCAATCTCACTAATGATTTGAAAATATTGAAATTAGAATCTGTCAGGTGCCAGGTGCCCCAAGAATAGAGCAAATCGCACAATTAGGAAAAGTCTCAGGTAAAACACACTCCATTTCAACGAGTTCATACAAATTAAATGTATCTGCAGGGCTTAGAGAGGAATTGTAGTCGAGAGTGCCAACTTCAAAAGTACCCAAGACATTCTGCTTTGCTTCAGTATTCCAGGCAAGCCCTTGGCTGACTATTGTTGTTATTTTCACAAAAATTATATGCCAACATTATCATTCTTGCCAGCGTAAATACAAAATGTGAGAGGCTGTTAGCGTCTCTACTATAGCACACTTTCCCTATGATATTTTAGAATCATTGATGTGTTTTTAGTTAGCATTGGTATAATGCTGTGTGCTGGGAGGATCCTTTGAAATTTCCTTGTTAATAATCTGTCAAGCAACCCAGTGAGATTCGTTAGTACTCCTGGCACTCTGTCACACTCGGGGACACAGAAGCAGAAGGAAGTCGTTGGACTTGAACCAGGTTGTAATATTTTAGTACAAAAATGGAAATTGATAGCTCTAGAGTGTCCAGTCTGCTGTTTAGCCAGCTGGCTCTGTTCCTCCAGGTCTTGTTGCTTGTTTGAACTCAAGACAACTGTTAGGTTCCTGAAAGGTACATCTTAAACAGGAAGAAAATCAGAGGAATCAATTGTGCTCAGCGCTCTCTCAAGACAAATACTCTTTAATTGATTGCCTGCTAGGGAGCTTCTTTCCCACCTCACTCTTCTATTTTTTCCTAGATAATGCAGAAGAAAAACATCCACGGGAAGTTGGCCAGAGTTTTCATGATGTTTCAGACAAAAAAACAAAAAAAAGCAACTTCTGAAATGTCTATAGAAGGTCTTCATTTTGACAGCTCAAAGTATTGGATTTGGGAGCCAGAGAGCCAAAAAAGAGTTTCTTCAAATTAGGAAAACAGTCAGAAAAAAGGCTAATAGCAGAGGTAATGAGAAATACACAAGGGAGGACTTTTCATGTTGCAGACCTTGGCATAGTTCAGGTACCAGGCAAATTTGAACCGCATAATACAAGTAATGTACTGGGCGTCTCGTAGGTATCGACTAGAAGCTTTATTTGGAAATCAACTGTCCATGAGAGAACATTTTTAGCTGCTTGGCAAAGTGCCTTGGCCAAGCAGAAAGGATTGAGATGCTTTTGGTGACAACTGACGTGGAATAACTTTATATAGTACATGTTCTATCATGTGGCACAATTTGTGAATTTTCTCAAAAAAAAAAAAAGTGACAGTCTACGGAGGCCTGTATTTGTGGACTGGGTCTGTAAAAATGAAAGAACTAGGTTCCATGAAATATAAAATTCACAACTTAATCAACATTCAAAATAGAAACAAGTCTCAGTGCTGCTTTAAGGAGGATGAATGAGCTAGAGAGCTGCTAATGATCAGCTTCCTAACTTATGGGACATAATTTAGGGAAAAATTCAGTTTTGTATTATTCGTTGCTAGGGTTAGAAAGTAGTTTGGAAGAGATGTCCAGGAAAGCTGTCCAAAGACTTCTAAATGAGATGAAATTCTTTCTTTGTTCCTTTTCATTATTCTTTGTTGCAATAAGAATCTTCCTTCTACATGTCTAACCTCCCTCCTGTCTTGAATTATCTAGCCTTCCTTAGGAAATATACCTTTTCTTCAAGTCTCAACTCACTTTTTTTTTTTGGTAGTGGGGATTGAACCCAGGGTCATTCCACCTCTGAGTTACACCCCAGTCCTATTTTATTTTTTGTTTTGAAACAGGGTCTTGCTAAGTTGCTGAGGGTCTTGATAAGTTGCTGATGCTAGCCTCGAGCCTGTGATCCTCCTGTTTCAGCCTCCTAAGTACTGGGATTGGAGGTGTGCTCCACCAAGCCTGGCTTTAGTTCACATTTTACCTCCTCTGTATAGTATTCCCTGATTAGTGAATGGGTTAGGGGATCTCAAAAGTAATGCTAGGCTTGATGATTCACTAGAAGAACTTACAAGATTCAGAAAAATATGTTGTATGCATAGTTACTGTTTACTATAATGACAGGGCAAAGATTTAAAAAAGCAAAAGGAAAAGACATACCAGGTGAATCCAAAAGAAACCAGGTGCAAACTTTCAGGTGTCTCTCTTGGGGGAGTTTTAGGATGTACTTACTTCTCCCAGAATTGATGTGTGACAACACTTGCAAGGTATATACAACCAGGGAGGCTCACCTGAGCCTTGTGTCCAGGGTTTTCAGCTGGGTTCAGTCACATAGGCATAACTGACTTCAACTACTCAGACTCCAGTCCTACTGGAGCAAAAAGAAACTATCTATTCAGACTGGCAATTGGATGGCCCAAGGCTTCAGGCATACAAAAACATTCTTATCAGGCAGAATATTGTAAGGACTCAGAGAGAACGAGGGATATATATATATATATATATATATATATATATTCCCCAAGCTATCTCCCCCAACCACATCCTCCTCCCTACATTATCACCCAATGACCACCCAATAAATTCATTAATCTATCAATGGATTTATCCACTGACGATATTAGAACCTTCATGATTCAGTTATATTACCTCTAACAATTTTGCATTGTTAATACATGAGCCCTTCCAGGGCTCATTCTATATCCAAACCACAACAAACAGAAAATGGCTTTTTTAAAAAACTCTAAAATGTTTTCCACCTCTTGATCACATCTCTGGCAGATCATACAACTTCTAGTCTCTGGGGATTGAACTCAGGGGCATTCTACCTCTGAGTCACACCCCCAGTCCTATTTTATTTTTTATTTTGAAACAGAGTCTTGATAAGTTACTGATGGTGTTGATAAGTGTAATGAAGATCAGTTCTGTTTGTATAATTTTCACTTTAAACTATTAAAAAGAGTCTAGCCAAAATTATCTCATGCGACTGCCAGCATCTCTCCTCTATGTAGAGGGACAAAGGCACAGTCTATTATGTTTTATTCCTCCTTCTCTTTGCTTTTCTGACATTTTTTGGGGTAGGTAATTAGAGGAACAAGGGAATGAAACATTATATGACTGGTGGCCTCTGTGTTCTGGGAGTGGGTGCTTCATGTGATAAGCTACCTTGTGGGGCACACATTAGGTAATTTGAAAGTCCTTCCAAAGACCATCACATTGCGTAGTTCCAAAATATTGGTATCATATTCTCTGGTTGACTAATCTGCAAGCCTTCTTATTTTCTTCCCCCTGCAATATGCCTGTATCCTCTTACTGTGATGTCTGCTGGCCCTGGCTAGCACCCTCATGGGGACGTATCTGCAGTCATGGCCCAAGTCCTGGACCCTTTAGGGAGTCAGTCGGACAAGACAAACAAGACCTTCTTGCCATGCCCATAGAGGGAGTTCACACTGACTCACTGCTGCCCTGTCTTCCTGCTCTGTTGTTATGGATCATTGCTTCCCTTTAGAATTTTTTAGACAAGGGGGACCTGTGAGTGTCTATGTTCACCTATGCCTCAAACTCCAGAGGGTGCATGTCCAGTTTGCTCAAGAGCCATGTTGCTGCATGTTGGTCCGATGATAGAATTAGGAGTACACTATAGTTAAACCTCAAATGTTCCCCCAGAAGCCCATGTGTTAAAGGCTTGGTCCCCAGGGTTGTGCTACTGGGAGATGTTGGAACCAACTCCTGGGAAGTACGTAAGTCATTGAGAATGTGCCTTCAAAGGGGATTGTGGGACTTTGTCTCCTTCCTCTTTCTCTTTGGCTCCATGGCTCATGCTATAAGCAGTTTTTGCCCTATCATGTACTCGTGCCCTGATAAGCTGTCTTGCCACAGGTCCAAAGCAATGGGACTAACCAATCCTGGACTGGAACGTCCAAACCTGTAAGCCAAAATAAACCTCTTCTGTGTGTGTGTGTGTGTGTGTGTGTGTGTGTGTATGTGTGTGTGTGGTGCTGGGGATTAAATCCAGGGGCATTCTACCTCTGAGCTATACCTCCAGCCCTTTTTATTTTTATTTTGAAACAAGGTCTTGCTAAGTTGCTGAGAGTCTCTATATTGCCGAGTCTGGTCTCGAACCTGCAATCCTCCTGTCTCAGCCTTCCAAGTACTGGGATTACAGGTGTGCACCACTATGCCTTGCTATTTTCTCTGTATGAGTTGATTAGCTCAGGTATTTTGTTATGATGGTTGAAAGTTGCCTCATACTGAGGGCTAACCAGTTTCTGCATTTCTGCAATTATCCATCTTGACAGTGGCAGGCCAGTCTTCCTCCTGTACCCCCAGTCTTCCTCCTGTACCCCCTGTCTTCTTGAGTGTTTCTCTTGACCCCCACTCATTTTAGCTTTGAGGGATAGATGCGCCTTCTATCCCTCTCCCATAGCCACCACACTCTCCCTAAATAGGCGATAAACTCCCTAGTTCTAATAGTGATCAAATTCCTATAGGAAATTTTCAAATAAGTTGGAACTAGTAGCATCACAGGATAGCCCGATAGACTGGATCCTGCAAGTTTGTCTTTTACAGGATGATTTCCATGAAAGAGCTGATGTAACAACCCTGACATCTAGTCTGTTCTTATTCTGTAGGCAGGGAAGGGGAGCTGAGGGACAAAATGTTGAATTTCCTTTAACCTGAGTCTCAGATACTAACATTTATAACTAATATAGAAAATTTAGACCGTATTGTGTTTGAAAGAAACAGAAAAGGGTCTAGATCTCTTACAGGTTCCTTGAGATTTCAGGTAGGAGGCCTATTGAAGATTACTTTCGCTCAGCTTCAGTTATTACCATCATCTGGTGTGCCTTTTATGGAGTAATCTGTAAACCTATCCCCAAAGATAAGTGAATTTTAGTCATTTTCTTTTTTATGGTTTCAAATTTATAATTTAAAAGAAGTAAGTGATGGATTCAAGTTCTCAATCATGTCATCCTCTACAATTTAATTTCACAACTTGCTTTCTATAACTATGTTAATCATATATCTGTGTCTGAATCTAGGGATTCCTCCCAGTGAAGCCAGGTTATATGAAATTTTATCTTTGTTTTCTCAATACCTCTGCTGATTTGGGGTTGATGTCTTCATCACATTCTTTTTCTTTCAGGTTTAGGTGCAATGAGTGCTTGGTTGCATCTTAAGGAATTAGCCTTCAAATCCTTGAGCTTGACTCATCCATGACTCAGGAAGTGGGGACTTAGAAAATTCTCCAAGTGACTCAGGTGGAAAGTGTTTTGGCCTAAATGAAATGTTATGTAGCTTTTTGACATCTCCAAATTATAACCGCAATTTTCACATTTGCTTTTAAGATCTTCCACAAACCAGGTGTGTTGCACTCCTATTATCCTAGTACTTGGGAAGCTGAGACAGGAGGATCACAGGTTCAAGGCCAGCCTCAGCAACTTAGCGAGGCTCTCTGGAAAAAAAAAATAGAACTGGAGTGTAGTTCAGATGCATCATGCCCCTGGATTCAGTCCCCAGTACCACACACATACACAAAAAAATATTCCATGGAAAGTATCTCTTTTGCCGGGCTTGGTGCCACACGCTTGTAATCCCAGTACTTGGGAGGCTGAGACCGGAGGATCCGGGTTGGTGGCCAGCCTCAGCTACTTAGTGAGGCCCTCCACAACCTAGTGAGACCCTGTTTCAAAAGTAAAGAATAAAAACATAGGACTGGGGGTATAGCTCCAAGGTAGAATGCCTCTGGGTTCAATCTCTGGTACTGCAAAAAAAAAAAAAAAAAAAAAA
>PVJS01000766.1:0-116077 GCA_004027185.1 Glis glis
CCGCATCTGCATCCCCGCATCCGCATCCGCATCTGCATCCCCGCATCCGCATCCGCATCTGCATCCCCGCATCCGCACTTGCATCCGCATCCGCATCCCCGCATCTGGACCTGCATCCGCATCCACACCCGCACCCGCACCCGCACCCGTGATGCTGGCAGCGCTGGCTCACCTGGACCGCGCGTCGGCGGGCAGTGGCGGGTCTGCGGTGGAGTGGCTCGGGGAGGAGCCGCGCCCCTGCTTGGGCGACCTTGGCACTTCGGCGAAGGCGGCGCAGGGCGCGGGGGTCTGGGGCGCCGGGGCCGGGCCGGGGGCGTCCTGCCCGCGCCTTTGGTTCTCCACGTTGAGCAGCTCCTCCCGGTCGCACGCCGCGCCGCTGCCCGGGGGCGCGAAGTCCTGGGGCTCCAGCGCGGGCCTGGCGAAGGCGCTGGGGTCCCTGCCCGGCTCCTCCGGCTTCTCGCTCTTCCCCGCCCGCTTCTCCGCGGCCTCCGCGTCCTTCCTGGGCTTGGTGAACCGAGACAGGTACTCGGAGTCGGCCTCGGGATCCAGGGTCAGCCCGTACTTCTCGGCCAGCTGCCGCCTCCTCTCCGCTTTGTACCTGGCGATCCTTTCCGCTTTGGACTCCAGGCTGTGGGGGTCCATGGTCCCCGAGCTACAGGACGGGTCACCATGGACGCCCGAGGTTTCCGTGCAGTATTTGGGTCGAGTTTGCTTTTCCACGGAAGAATCGGAAGTCTCCTCCTCCTCATTGGATCGGCCTGCAAGAAGACCACAGCGTGAGGCCGGACTGCGGCAGAGACGCACACCCACAGCACTGCGGCCTGAAGGCGGCCCCCGCCCGAGCCCCTGCGGCAGGACAGACTGCTCTCCTCGATCCAGCACCCGCATAAAATGCGGGGCGGGGGCTGCGAGGAGTCTGGGCCCTGCAGAGAAGCCACCTGTGTTGTGAGCCACGGAGCTGGCTGCGCTTGGAGGCCGGCCCCTGCGCCCCAGCGAGCGCTCAGTGCCCGCCCCTCCTTCATTGTATGTTTTTGAGTTTAGTATCTCACGTGTGAGGCCAAAGGGCGCGTTCAGAGTCTTCTAGAAAAGACAGATATAGGAAATGCTGTAATTTGACAAACAATGGGTTGTGGTTTCATAGGATGTGAGAGGAAACATATAACAAGATGACCTATCTATCTGCTATTTTGTTTTTCATATATACACAGAAGTGGTGTTTTTCTAATTGTAGCATACATGTGTGATGCCGAAAATGTCTAACATCAAGACACATAAAAAAATCACCATTATTACACTATACATTAATAACGTGACAATTTTATATGTTACTCTCCTCTCCTAGTCCTTTATTTCCTTCCTTCCTTCCTTCCTTCCTTCCTTCCTTCCTTCCTTCCTTCCTTTCTTTCCTTTTGTGTGTGTGTGTGTGTGTATGTGTGTGTGTTAATGGGGATTGAATTCAGAGGCATTCTTCCTCTGGGCTACACCCCCAATCCTTTTTATATTTTATTTTAAATGAGGGTCTTGCTAAGTTGCTGATATTGGCTTTGAACCTGTGATCCTCCTGTCTCTATTTAGTAAGTACTGATATGACAGGAATGTGCCACCATACCCACCATTTCGTCTTTTTTCTATATGAAATATTTAATGTCATTAATGTTTCATATAAAGTATCTTCTTATATTTGGAAATCTTATTTTGGGCATATCATTTTTTAAGCTTCGGAATATTCTATCCAATAGGCATTCCATAATTAATTTATCCTTTGCCATACTGCATATATTTCTAACTTAATCAGTCTGATTTTATGACAACTAGCACTGCAGATAGACACATACGAATAGAACTGCTTTGCCAGGTATGGTGGTGCACACCTATAATTCCAGTACTTGGGAGTCTGAGACTGGAAGGTAGCAGGTTCAAGACCAGCATCAACAACTTAGCGAGACCCTGTTTCAAAAAAAAAATAAAATAGAGCTGGGGGTGTAGCTCAGAGGTAGAATGCCTTTTGGGTGTACTCCCCAGTACCCCCCCCCAAAAAAGTAGACTTGCTTTATGGAAGGGTACCTTATTCTAAGACACATGCAAGATTGTTAATTTCTATAAAGTCTGCAGGAATTTACAGTTATATATGCAATATATGTTTCCTCACAAATACTGAGCAATTGTTTGTTTTTTAATCACCTTTGACCAGCCGGGTATGGTGGTGCATACCTGTAATCCCAGTACTTGGGAGGCTGAGATGGGAGGATCACAGGATCACAGGTATGAGACAAGCCTCGGCAGCTTAAGGAGACCATGCTTCAAAATAAGAAATAAAATAGGGTTGGGGGTGTAAAATGGAAATAGAATGCCCCAGGTTCAATCCTCAGTACCACACCAACAAACAAACACACAAACAAAAAAGCCTTTGATCATTAGAAAAAGAGAATATACACATTTTCTCACCTTATTAGCTGTGTGTGTGTGTGTGTGTGTGTGTGTGTGTGTGTCTGTTGCTGGGGATTGAACCTAGGGGCATTCTACATCCAAGCTACACCCTCAGCCTTTTTTATTTTTTATTTTGAAATGGGGTCCTGCTAGGTTCCCGAGAGTCTAAGTTGATGAGGCTGTTCTCGAACCTGCAATCCTCCTGTCAAGTAATGGGATTGCAGGTGTGTGTCACTGAGCGTGGCTTATTGGCCATTTGTATTCTCTTTTTTTCCCCCCAGGGAATGCCTGCTCAATCTTATTGCTCTACATAATATTGACTCAGAGTGCCATTTTTATTGGTTTGTGTAAACTTTTACAGGAGTGTTAGCCTTTTGTCTTCTTTATGAATATTTCCAAATTTCCTTGTGTTGTGTTTCCACTCTCTTTGTTTATAAGATTTTCTCAGAAGTGCAGATGTTAACTGTTAAATAATCAGGTCAACTGACCTGATCATTTTGTAATTTATTCAACTGTTTCCATGATTTTTGGGGGGGGGGTGCTGGGGATTGGACCCAGGGGCATTCTACCTCCAAGCTACACCCCCAGCCCTTTTTATTTTTTGTTTTGAAATAGGGTCGCACTAAATTGCTAAGGCTGTCCTGGAACCTGTGATCCTCCTGTCTCAGCCTCCCAAGTACTGGGATTATAGGCATGTGCCATCATGCCTGGCCTGTTCCTGTGTTTTGAATATCCTTTTTTTTTAAATTCCAGTTGAATTAAATATTCCCCTATGTTTTCATGTTTCCAATTATTTTCCTCAAAATAACCATGAGCAACTGGAATTTGCTTGAGGGTTTGGTATGAAATAGAAAGGAATATGTCCCCTCCCCAACCCCTTGGCTTTTTTATTCCTTTTGCCAATGCTATTTTATTACATAATTTATCTTTTTCTCACTAATATGTGATGCTTAAATTATCATATGTTACCTAGCTGAATATTTTATATACAGTGGGCTTTGCTTCTGGCTATAAATTTTGGTATTCTAATTTGTCTATTCTTGATCCTTTATGCACACCAGTAAATAAAATCTTAGTTTTATCTTAATCTCTAGTTTTCTGGCTTCAAAAAGTTAGAAACTATACACACAAGCCAGGTGTGGCAGCACATGCCTATAATACCAGTATTTGGGAGACTGACACAGGAGGATCGCAGGTTCAAAGCCAGCCTCGGTGATTTAGCCCTGTTTCAAAATAAAAACTAAAATAGGGAGCCAGGTGTGTTGGCACACGCATATAAACCTAGTACTTGGGAGGCTGAGAGAGGAGAATCTCAGGTTCACAGCCAGCCTCAACAACTTAGCAAGATCCTCCGCAATTTTAGTGAGATCCTGTTTCAAAATAAAAAATAAAATAGGGTTGGGGGTATAGCTCAGAAGCAGAATGCCCCTGGGTTCAATCCCCAGTACCAAAAAAATGAATAAATAAATTAATTAATTAAAAAAATAAGGCTGGGCATGGTGGCACATGCCTGTAATCCCAGTACTTGGGAGGCTGTGACAGGAGGATCACAGGTTCGAGGACAGCCTCAGCAAGCAGTGAGAGTCACCAATCTAGTGAGACTCTATTTCAAAAAGAAAAATAAAATAGGGCTGGAGGTGTAGCTCAGAGGTAGGATGCCCCAGGGTTCAATCCCCACTACCAAAAAAAAGAAAAAAAATTAAAAGTAAAAAGGGCTATGGGGTTTAGCTCAGAGGTAGAATGCCTCAGGGTCCAATCCCCAGTACCAAATAAAAATAAATAAATAAATAAATAAATAAATAAATAAATAAATAAATGTGGGAGTGTGGCTCAGACCACAAAGGTCCCTAGGTCCACTTCCCAGTACCAAAGAAAGAAAGAAGCCATAGGCAAACTGATAACATATCAGGATTTGAAATCCATAGCCCTCTGAGGAAGAAAGTAGAGAAAGCGGCTATAGGAAGTAACAGCACAGAGCCCGAGAGCCGGCCGGGCAGGAATGGCAGTCCTGGACACAGGGCCCTGGCCAAGGTCAAGCTGAATGTCTGACGTCCATAACAATGACCCTAGCATCAAGCAAAAGCTGTTATGACATGCTGATTACCATGAATTTGACATGAGACACATTTCCATGCCCTTAAAACAGTTTAAATACAACATGCTGTTGTAAACATGTGGGGTGGGAATCCCAGTCCTTCCGGGGCCGGCTCTTTCTTTTTAACTCTTTCCTGCTGTGCTGAGCCCGGAAGGTGGGGAGAGACAGGCAGAGCGCTGGCCGTTGAGGGCCCCAGTCCAGGCGGGGAATGATGGGTCATCAAGTCCCCAGCAAGGGGCCAAGTGCCTCCTTTTCCACTAGAGATACCGCAGGACCACATCCACGAAGCAGAGCAGGGCTGACTATTGTGTGGCTGTTTTAATTAATTAATTAATTATTTCACTTACTTATTTTACAGTACTAGGGATTGAACTCAGGGGTGTTGTACCTCTGAGCTACACCCCCAGCCTTTGTTATTTTTTATTTTAAAACAGGGTCTCACTAAGTTGCTGAAAGCCTCGCTAAATTGCTGAGGCTGGCCTCGAACCTGCAATCCTTCTATCTCAGCCTCCCAAGTACTGGGATTACAGGTGTGCACCACGCCCAGCTTGCTGTTGCCGTTTTAACAGTATATACACACAAGTTGCTTTTGTTGAACATCTCTTGTTCCAACACCATCAGCTTAAGAAGGCGACATGTGACTTCATCGCACACTCACCAGTGTGCGGGCTGGCCGGGTCCGTGGCGCGCATGTATCTGGGCGTATCTTCCTCCAGCAGGCGATGCGTCACCAGCCCCGGGCAGCTCTGCAGCAGGAGGGGCTGGCTGTCGTTTTCGATTCCTTCCAAACGCCTGGCAATTCTCTCTTTTCTGTGCAATTCACCAAACAAATAAAAAACGCACCGTGAGCCGCGAAACCAGCACAAGGAACAACGGAACACGACTTGGCCGAACTCACTGCTTCCTAGTTACAGATGGTATCTTACCTTTTCATTTCTAAAAATTCTTTCCTCTTTGGTTCAAAGATTTTTCTTAATTCTGCAACTAAACAAAACAGAAAGGAGCAAAATGAAAGTCCAACAGTTAGTAGCCAGACACTCATTTTATTTATTCATGAAACGTATGTGTATTGAGCTGAAATTTCTGTTCTCATCTCCCATGTGACAGAGATAGATAATACTGCCCAAGTCCCTGGTTTCTCAGAGTATCTTTTCTTTCTTTCTTTCTCTTACTTTTTCTTTTTTGTACTGGTGATTGAACCCGGAGACATTCTACCTCGAGCTACACCCTACCCCTTTTATTTTGAAACAAGGTCTCACTAAGTTGCCAAGGCTGGCCTTGAACCTGTGATCCGTCCAGCTTGGAGGTTGGTTTTCTAGTAGGGGAGGAATTTATCTAATGAGTAAGTGTGTGTACACACAACCGCACAAGGCCACATACACACACACACACACAACCACACACACATATACATCTCACACTGGGCTAAGAAGTAAACTCATACAGGATAGGGAGCTGGGAAGTCAAAGGAGACCTGGTTGCAAAGATTTTTAGTAAGGTGTTTCTTTTAGCAGAAATCCCAATATCTCTTTCTAATTTTTGTTAGGTTTAATAAAGTATTTTAAACTTTTATTCTGAAAAATATTTACAAAAGTGGAGACTTAATTGGGTATGGTGGTACATGCTTGTAATCCCAGTACTTGGGAGGCTAAGACAGGAGGATTGCGGGCTGGAGGTCAGACTCAGCAACCTAGGGAGACTGTCAGCAACCTAGAGAGACCCTGTTTCAAAACAAACAAATGAAAAAGGGTAAGGGGTACAGCTCAGAGGTAGAATGCCCCTGGGTTCAAGCCTCAGTACTTCCCCCCAAAAAAGTGAAGACTAGTACTGTGCATCCCAGCAGGCCACCAGCAGGCTACAGTGATGCGCTCACAGCCGCTCCTACTTCAGCCCACCACATACTCTGTAGATATCTGTGCCTGTAGACTGTGCTTCCGAGGTACCCGGCATGTCTTGGTGAACTACAGGCCTGATCAACACAGGCCCAGGCCTCCCTGCCCAGGCTCTCACTGCAAGGGAACATCGGTGTTTTTTTCTGAGCTATAATTCAGGTGGGTGATGGATGAAGCCATTACCCAGACCTTCTGGCAGCACTAGTTGACCAGAACCCCCCCCCACCGCCCCCGGAGTGTGGGAGGTTCTCATATGACATTGGCTACAGGAATACTATGGACCTGAGATGCCAGACAATTGTTTCTTTGGAGAAATGGCCAAAGTTGGTAGGAAATAAAGGTCTTTATTCTTTCCTCCTTCAAGCATCAATTCATAAGAGTTCCTGTGAGTGGCTCCTATTGAAGGGACCGGAAGGGGTGGGAGAGGGAGAAAGGGCGAGGGAGAGGGCAGCTGGGTAGCCCCGGGCCAATGATGTTTTGAAAGGCTGAGTCATAGGAGAAACTCAAAGGGGGTGGTGGTGGTGGTATGAGTACATAGAATTTAATTTTCAGTGGCTTCCATTTCTGTTTCTTATTTTAAAGTGGTCAGTCTTGGTAATGAGTCAAAATCACTCATACACATGCGCAACTTTTATAATGCCCTCTGTGTTCAGAGATAGAAACCCTGTCTCTTTATTTTTAAATGGCAGCCCCCTTAAAACTTTGGATGAGCTAGCTTTTGTTAAGGTAGCTGGCTTCAAAATAAAGCCTCTCTAGCTTCAAGAAAGTCTCTCAGCTGGGACAGTGGTGCATGCCTATAATCCCAGTACTTGGGAGGCTGAGACTGGAGGATTCTGGTTTGGAGGCCAGCCTCAGTAACTTAGTGAGATTCTGGTTCAAAATGAAAACTAAAAAGGGCTGAGGGTATAGCCCAGAGATAGAATGCTCCTGGATTCAATATGAAGGAGGAGGAGGAGGAGGGAGGAAGAGGAAGAAAGGAGGAGGAGAAAAGGAGAGGAGGAAGAAGAGGAGGGAGGAGGAGGAAGAGAAGGAAGAAGAAAAGGAGGGAGGAGGAGGAGAAGGAATAAGAAGAGGAGGAGGAAAGAAGAGGAGGAGAAGGAAGAAGAAGAGGAGGAGGAAGGAAGAGGATGAGAAGGAAGAAGAAGAGGAAGGAGGAGGAGGAAGAAGAGGGAGGAGAAGGAAGAAGAGAAGGAGGAAGGAAGAGGAGAAGGAAGAAAAGGAAGAAGGAGGAGGAAGAGGAAGGAGGAGGAAGAGGAGGAAGGGAAGGAAGAAGAAGAGGGAGGAGAAGGAGGAGGAGGAGGAGGAGGAGGAGGAGGAAGAGAAGAAGGAGTCTTGGCTGGTTTCCCCAGGAGGGAGAGCCCGTGGGAGCTGCGGTCGCTCGCTCTGCAGTGTTACCTAGACTCCCATTTAGAAGTTGCAGGTGTGATGGAATGGTGCACCCCACCATCCTGCCTTACGTGAAGAGGCTTGCCTAATAATGGCCTCCCAGCTAACAAATTAGCTCCAATGAGATTATGATGATAAAGCTTTAATGGTTGGTAGTACATATTTTGAAGTTATTTCCAAGGATGATATATGGCAGAGAGTCTTAGTTCATTATTTAAACCCCAAAGAGGAGAACGGAGCTGTATTCTTCATAAGACTTTTCAAGAAGTATTGAAGCCAGGCCCAGTGGCACATGCCTGTAATCCTGGTACTTGGGAGGCCCAAACAGGAGGATCACAGGTTTGAGGTCAGTGTGTGGTAATTTAGTGAGACTCTGTTTCAAAATAAAAAATAAAATAGGTCTTGGGGTATAGTTCTGAGGTAGAATGCCCCGGGTTCAATTTCCAGTATAAAGGAAAGAGAGAGAGAGAGAGAGAGAGAGAGAGAGAGAGAGAGAGAAAGCTATCAAAACCAAATTCCAAGGGTATGGAAAGGAATTCTTACACCCATGCCTAGATCTCACAGGTGAGACATGCAGTATACTAGTAATATATTAATAGAGTCCTAAGTAGTATAAAGATACTTATATCTTCTATCCCCAAATTACTTCACCTGGTTAGTATAAAAAACATAAACACACACAGTGCTGTATGGCTTCCATTGGAAAAAGTTAAGATACACTTGTTTTTGTTCTAATTAGAGATGGTTAAAAATCAGTCATTTCAAAAAAGTTTTATTTTAAAATTTTCTATAGAAATTATGCAAATAAAGATTTAAAGGAAGATTCCAGCAATATGTGAAAAAGCTGAGCCACAAGTTGCTTCCACTATTTTCGTTTCTGTATTCTGGAAGGAAAGATGAACTAACTGGGCGACGATGCCAACCTCTCCCTCAGAGCTCCGCTTTTTCTGTTGTCCCTGTAAGGAAGTGACCGTGACCTCTCCTTTGCCACTCTGTCCTTGGCAGAGTTATTTTTGCTTCCCCTCCCTATGCCTGGCACTGTGAGTTCTAAAGAAAAGCCTGACTGAGAGATTAAGATGTAGCTGTTAAAGAATCTTTCTCTCTCGTTATTTTTGTGTGTGTGTGTGTGTGTGTGTGTGTGTGTGTGTGTTACTGGGGATTGAACCCAGGGACATTCTACCTCCAAGCTACACCCTCCAACCCTATATTTTATTTTGAAGCAGAGTCTCACTAAGTTGTAGAGGGCCTCACTAAATTCCTGAGGCTGGCCTTGAACCTGTGATCCTCCTGTCTCAGGCTTCCAAGTACTGGGATTACAGGTGTGCACCACCATGCCCAGCTTCTGTCTTTAGATTTGTAGAACCAGAACCCCCAGTGACCTGCAGATAACATTCGCCTGTGTAACGCCCTCCTTATTCTTTAATTCTGTGCGTCACTAGTACAAGCCTATGAAACGCTATGATGTTTAACTTGCAGAAAGTGACGTGCTTCTAACTAGCCTTAGGAAGTCAAGGTTGTGTGCCAGGTATCAACGGGGATGGGGGAAGGGTGGAGAAGGAGGCGCACGCCCTGGATGGCGAAGACCCTGCTCAGCAGCACACAGCCTCCCTGCCCCGTGCCTCCTTTCCCTCCCTATAAAGCCCTTTTGTGTGCACGTGCTCCCCAAGGTGGAACTTTAAGGACAAGAGCCCCGTCTTCTCAGGGCCAGGTCTCACGCCTGAACCCCCCTCCCATTCTCTTCTCTGAAGCATTGACTTCTGAGCAGCGAGCAGGTGGACTCGGGTCAGGTAACATCACTGCGCTGTTTCAACATTCTGTAAGGAGTATGGCGAGCAGGGAGCAGGCCATGACAGCAGTGGAACCTCGGCCTGGAGCAGTGACAGCTAAGAGAAGGGCGCGTAGGTCCAGACATCCTCCCAGGGCCTCTCAGGGCCTCTCTGCCCCTTCCTGTACAGAGCAGGCTGGCCAGGCGGAGTAAACAGCACCATGTGGCAGCCACTGACACTGGGGCGGAAGTCTCAGGCCAGCGCCTCACAGACACACAGACGGACCTCATCAGGCCCAACTCAAGCCGGGCTTGGCAACGATCACGGTACGGAGGCACTGGCGGCCTTTAGAGCAGGACAGGAGCCCTCCTCTGCAGCATGTTGAGTATCCCCGGCTCCCCAACCAGATGCTAAGTCACCCCCGGTTCCATGACACAAAAATGCCCCCATGTCCCCAAGGACCCTTTAGGACTGTCCTGGATTGAGAACCTTTAGTTCCAGAATAAAGATATCAAACAGGCAGCCTGTTCCCCGGACTCCAATGCCCCAGGTTACCCAGGACAGACCCCACTAGTCCATCGCTCTGTTCTCAATCACCCATAGGTTCAAACTCAAAGCTATTGCTCTGGAGCCGGTCATGGTGGCGCACGCCTGCAAGTCACCAGTGCTTGGGAGGCTGAGACAGGAGGATCACAGGTTCGAGGACAGCCTCAGCAAGTAATGAGGTTCTCATCAACCTAGCAAGACCCTTTCAAGATAAAAATAAAAATACCCAGTACTTGAGAGGCTGAGATTGGAGGATCCAGGTTCACGGCCAACCTCAGCTACTTAGGCCCTCCGCAACTTAGTGAGACCCTGTTTCAAAACAATGAATAAAAAATAGGGCTGGGGGTGTAGCTCGGAGGTAGAATGTCCCTGGGTTCAATCCCCAGTACCACAAAACAAACACCCCAAAAGCTATTGCTCTGGGAGGCTAGCATCCACCCATCAACATAATAGGTGCTTGGAATGACTCTCTGATTATTTTACTATGGAATAAAATGAGGTCACACATTAAAATATGCTTTGAATATATTGGTGAGCTTATTAATTCTTTGTGGAAATCTACATTGAATATTTTAGGAGAACAAAACAAAAATCTCTCCAGCTAACAGATAATTACCCCTCAGTCCATTTTCTCGAGAAAATATATTTTAAAATTTTTCTATGACTAAGATTTGCCTCATTCCTATAGACAGAATATATATATATATATATTATATATATATATTTTGTGCAAGACAAAAGAAGTATTAAAGCTTGGCTTCTTTTCTGCAAGTCTATAATTTAAAAGTAAAACAAACATGTAATACAGTTACTTCTGCGTGTCTCATGGGAAAACAGTCGTAAAAGAGAGAATGATGTTTTATGTGAATTGCTGATGTGTGTACAGTTTTTTTTTTCCATTCCAAACTTTACATGGGCTCTTGTGGTCCTCATTAGGCACTCCACCTGATTTTCTGGGCAGGTTTATTACACAGTATTGCAAAAAAGCTAATATGAAAAAATCATGAGTTGCGGTTGGCCTTGCTATGGAAATCTACGTTGCAAGGCCTGGTTTCGTGTATAGGGAGGATCTAAAGTTTAGCCAAATTTATCTTCTGAGAGTCTTGAGGGCTTCTTTCCTTTTAAAATTTGTATGTAATTTTAGAATTAGAAAATTTAAAAGATACCTTTCATAATATGTTAATATTTGATTATATTTGGTTTACTTTTATCTTTTTTTCTCTTTCTTTAAGAATATTTATGTATGTATACATGCCTACACATGTCCACATATTTACATATCTTTCAAACTATTTAAGAGTAAGTTGCAACATGATGTCTCTTTATCTGTAAATTCATCGGTGTGCATTTCCTAAAAATATGCAACAGGAATATTTTTAGAAGATATTTTTAGGTTCAATTGGCTGTATACTGTGTCCTAATTACAATTCATAAATGGCTGAGAGTCAGTAAAATCCAGATAGGAACAAGCACAGATGGCCTGATTTCTATTACAAAAATTTTTTCTTTACTTTCAATTATACTGACTTTTTTGTTGTTGTTGTTGTTTGTACTAGGGATTGAACCTAGGGGTATTCTACCTCTGAGCTACACCTCCAGCCCTATTTTACTTTTTATTTATTTATTTATTTTATTTATTTTTTTGCAGTGCCGGGGATTGAACCCAGGGGCATTCTACCTCCGAGCTACACCCCCGACCCTATTTTTTATACTTTTTTATTTTGAAACCGGGTCTCACAAAGTTGCAGAGGGCCTCACTAAGTAGCTGAGACTGGCTGCGAACCCGGATCCTCCGGTCTCTGCCTCCCAAGTACTGGGATTACAAGCGTGCGCCACCACGCCCAGCTTACTTTTTATTTTGAAACAGTCTTGCTAAGGTGCTGAGTGTCTCACTAAATTGCTGAGGCTGGTCTCTAACTTGAGATCCTTCTGTTTCAGCTTCCCAAGTACTGGGATTACAGATGTGTACCACTGTGCTTGGCTACATTAAGATTTTTTTTTTTTTTTTTTGCATACTGAAATACCTCTTTTACATGGGTCCTGTGCTATCTTGTTCCTATTTGAGTAATGGTACTTTGGTGGCAATAAGAAGTCTTTGTCTCTTTCTTTAGTTATTTGTGATAGGATTCAGTTGGTCAGTTTTCAAGTAAAACCATGTAAGGGAATATGACAGCAGGGCCATAATACTCCACAAAGTTATTTACCATATATTCTTTGTAATAAGAATATATAACACTAATATTCAGGATAATTTGGTCTGTTGGGTGCTTTTCTTGGGAAACATAGTTTCTTCAACTAGCTCCAAGAAATGGAAAATTTCTGGTAAAGACATTGTTGAGTTCAGTCCTCAAAACTTAGGTGCAGGAGAATGTTCCAAAGAAATGCAGAGGGTGGCCTTGCCAAGAACAGGGTTCTCTCCGTGGCTCGATGGCCCGAGCCCAGGCCCGGCTGCAGCACTCTGAGCACTGACCTGGCTTCCCTCAGGAGTAATGCACTTTAATTTCTACGCTTGGATGGTGGCCACTAATAGAAAGACAAGCAGCTTATAAAATAAGTCATTGCGAAACAAGAAGAGCAAGGGGGAGGGGCGTGGATGGAGGGTATGGGGTTTCCTTTTGGAATAATGAAAGTGTTCCAAAACTGACAAGGAGATGGATACACAAGTCCGTGACTATTCAAAAAGCCAGTAGACTGTATACTTACATGGATGAATTCAATGGCATGTGTATTGTAGCTTAATAAAGCTGTTAAAGAGAGCAATGCAGTTGATTAACTTTATAATTCCAAAATGGAAAGTCTATTTTAACTTTATAATGTTTACATAGGTCAAGATTATTAACACCTTGATTTTGGGGGGGGGGTGGTACTGGGGATTGAACCCAGGGGCATGCAACCTCTGAGCTACACCTCCCAGTCACAGGCCTCCAACCTGTGATCCTGCTGTCTCAGCCTCCCATGTACTGGGATTACAGGTGTGTGCAAGCAAACTAGGCAAATCCTTTGAGTTTTTGTTTGTGATACAAAGTTAAAGGAAGTTCCTGAGTGATAAAGGAATGGGCATTTGTGTGTGTGTGTGTGTGTGTGTGTGTGTGTGTGTGTGGTACTGGGGATTGAAACCAGGGGCATTCTACCTCCGAGCTACACCCTCAGCCCTATTTTTAATTCTTTATTTTGAAACAGGGTATCACTAAGTTGCAGAGGGCCTCACTAAGTAGCTGAGGCTGGCGGCAAACCTGTGATCCTCCGGTCTCAGCCTATCAAGTACTGGGATTACAAGTGTGCGCCACCACGCCCCGCAGGAATGGACATTTTAATGTTCAGTTTCGTAGGAGCAAGACCCCCTCACTAAGCAAACAGAAAGATACTTCTGCAAACTTGTAAACAAACATAAAACTTTATGTCGTTGAAACAAAATTATAATCAGTTCCTTTCTTAACATTCTATTGCTAAGAGCTGATAGACAAAATCATCAGCATATCTGTTAAGGACAGACACAAAGAGATTGAAGACAATACCTGGCTTTTTCCAAATGTACCAGCCCAAAGTCATAGAGAGCAAAACGATGTGAAATGAGACCAGGGGACCGGGACAAAGCTCAGAGCAGGCAGGCAGGGGCGCTTTTCCAGCATGCTCTGGGGATTTAAAGCCTGATTCATTTATAAACATAAATCTGGTTAATGTATAAAGTCATCATCTTTAGTTTGTGGAAATTATATTTTTATAATCAGTTATGATAAATTTTATAATGAACTGGTTAATAAACATGTCTTTTTTTTTTGCGGTACCGGGGATTGAACGCAGGGGCGTTCTACCTCCGTGCTACACCCCCGGCCCTATTTTTTATACTTTATTTTGAAACTGGGCCTCACGAAGTTGCAGAGGGCCTCACTAAGGAGATAGAGTGAGAGAGAGAGAGAGAAAGAGAGAGATAGGGAGAGAGATCGAGAGAGCTGAGGCTGGCCGCGAACCCGGATCCTCCGGTCTCCGCCTCCCAAAGTACTGGGATTACAAGCGTGCGCCACCATGCCCGGCTTATAAACATGTCATTTTAAATGTTGATATATAGGAAGTTTATGATATGGTGAGTCTTTAGGAACCCAGCATCTTGTACTGTTTTTAATTTTTCTGATCATAATATTGTCCATGGTATTATTCAGCAAAAAAAAAGGAGGAGGAGGAGGAGGAGGAGGAGGAGGAGGAGGAGGGGGAGGAGGAGGAGGACCTGGGGTAGATAAGGGGAGAGACCCTTCAGTCTGCTGGAAATAACTTTTGTTACACAGAACCATGACTAATCAGTCAACTCTTCTCAGCTATTGCTAAAATTAATTTGCTCATTCTTATTGTTTCCATCATATTCATAGACTAAATTGGGTTTCTTTGTCTCTCACAAAAAATCCTAAACATTGGAAGGACCATTTCCTTTTGCCCTGGTCCACACATCCTTCCATGTGGGAACTGTCAGTGGCACCTTCCTACACCGAGAGCACATGCCATATGCCTTTTATTGTTTCTTTTGGTACTGGAGGCTGAACCCAGAGGCATTCTACCTCTGAGCTACATCCCCAGCCCTATTTTTTTTTTGTGGTACTGAGGATTGAACCCAGGGTCTTTCTACCTCTGAGATACACCCCCAGACCTATTTTACTTTTTATTTGGAAACAGGGTCTCATTAAGTTGCGGAGGGCCTCACAAGTTGCTGAGGCAACTGCTGAGGAACCTGCGATCCTCCTGTCTCAGCCTCCCAAGTACTGGGATTACAAGTGTGCACCACCACGCCCGGCTCCCAGACCTATTTTTTTTTTTTTTTTTTTTGCAGTACTGGGGATTGAGCCCAGGGACATTCTATCTCTGAGCTACACCCCCGGCCCTATTTTTTATTCTTTATTTTGAAACAGGGTCTCACTAAGTTGTGGAGGGCCTCACTAAGTAGTTGAAGTTAGCAGCGAACCTGGATCCTCCGGTCTCAGCCTCCCAAGTACTGGGATTACAAGCGTGCACCCCACGCCCAGCTCCCAGCCCTATTTTAATTTAATTAAAAATTTAAAAAAAATTGGAACAGGATCTCGCTAAGCTGCTGAAGGCCTTGCTAATTTGCTGAGGCTGGCCTCAAACCTGAGATTCTCTAATCTCAGACTCCCAAGCACTGGGATTACTGGTGTACACCACCATGCCCAGTGGCCATAAGTCCTTGAAGACTTAGCAAGGAGAGCTCAAGAGAGCACAGTGAAGTGCATTTCCTTTCTGGGTACAGTGGTCCCCCAGATTTCTCTGCAGTTTCACTTTCTGTGGTTTCTGTTACCTGTGGTCAACTGTAGTCTGAAAATATTAATATTTAACTTGACTCTTGCAAGAGAGACACAGAAACCACATCACAAAGTTTTTTCTATTTTATTAATAGTTATTGTTGACCTCTTACCGTGTCTGATTTAGAAATTAAACTTTATCAAGGGCATGTATATATAGGAAAGAGAATCCTATATATCAGGTTCAGTAATATCTGCAGTTTCAGACATCCACGGGGGTCTTGGAAAGAATTCCCCACAGCTAAGGGAACACCACTGTACCATAAATTATTAAGGATTTCTTTCCCATATGAAATCTCATCTATCTCCTTTTAATTCTACATATTATTCTTATTTCTTGGCCTCTGGAGCAACATAGAAAAGGCCTAGATTTCAGTTGACAGTTTTGGAAGCACTTGAGAACGGCGACATGTCCCTGTGTACGTTTTCTCCAGCAGGCCAAATCTCTGGAGTCTTCCTAGCGTCCCTCCCATCGCACTCTGTCTCGGCTTAGCATCCATTCGGCTCTTTGGGATATATTCCAATTTGTCAGTGCGCCTTTTAAACTGGATTTCGTTTCTATTAAAAGAACGTTTCTTCTGATCCAATTCATTTGGGGCTTGATTTTTTTTTCCTTTCAAGAGTAGAGAGAGAGAAAAAAAAAGCCCTCCCATCAAATCAAACCTGTTTCTTCTAAAGGGTTACATGGCTCATTTGCGTGTGAGCTGTTACTACATGATCAGCCCGTGGACCAATGTTGCAGAAAAGATCAAGCCACGTGAGAGAGCCAGCCCACAGCAGGGGAAGTATTTTCCTGTGTGCCCCTTTTTGCCAGTGGGAACAGTAACTCACCAGATGTGTAAGAGTACCTACTTAGGGAAGAAGAAAGATAATTAAGATATGGTGTGTGCCGGGTGTGGTGGCGCACACTTGTAATCCCAGTACTTTGGGAGGCAGAGACCAGAGGATCCGGGTTCGCGGCCAGCCTCAGCTCTCTCTCTCTCTCTCTCTCTCTCTCTCTACTTAGTGAGGCCCTCCGCAACTTCGTGAGACCTGGTCTCAAAATAAAGTATAAAAAATAGGGCCGGGGGCGTAGCGCGGAGGTAGAACGCCCCTGGGTTCAATCTCCGGTACCGCAAAAAAAAAAAAAAAAAAAAAGATATGGTGTGCACCTACTGTTTGCAGCCCAGTAGGGAGCTACAAGGTATTGAGTGCAAAAACTCTAACATCAGGAAGCAGCCAGCAGCGAGGGGGATCGGGTGCATGGAGAGGAGGGGGACATGGGGGACTAACTGCCTTCAAGAGGTTAAAGGTAAGAGAGAGAAGAAACTTGTCTCTCTGCTTTCTTTCTCAGTCTCCACTGGAAACTTGAGGTTCCTAAAATTAAAAGGAAAGAATACGTGTAAAGGTAAGGATTCAAAATGTGAGCAGAGAGGTACATTAACTGAAGTTAATTCTTGGATGAGGCAGGAAGAGACAGGAGACCGCAAGCTGGAAGTTGTGATAACACTGGTCTTCCCTGCGGGCCACTGGTTAGTCATGGAGGAAAGGTCTTACCTTTAGGAAGTGCAGCTAAAAGGTTACCATCGAGTTCTCTTCTGTGGTAGGCAAGTTGTTCTTTATTGTCAAGGGAGAACTCTTTCTGAAAGCTAAAAGTCATTCCATTAGTAATGTGTCAAAAGTCAATTTAAACCAAGATATTGGATAGTAAGTGAAAAATGCAGCAAATAAAAATCATACTGTTGTTACACATAGTTAAATATGTGCATGTAAATCACAAGTAAAAAGTTGTATCTGGGCCGGGTGTGGTGGCGCACTCTTGTAATCCCAGTACTTGGGAGGCGGAGACCAGAGGATCCTGATTTGCAGCCAGCCTCAGCTACTTAGTGAGGCCCTCCGTAACTTTGTGAGACCCGGTTTCAAAATAAAGGATAAAAAATAGGGTCGAGGGTGTAGCTCGGAGGTAGAATGCCCCTGGGTTCAATCCCCGGTACCACACACACACAAAAAGTTATATCTGAGCCTGGCATAGTGGCACATGCCTTTAATATCAGCACCTGGGAGGCTGAGACAGGAGAATTACGGTTTCGAGACCAGCCTCAGCAACTTGGTGAGACCCTGTTTCAAAATAAAAAATATAAATCAAAAGGGCTGGGTATGCAGCTTGGAGACAGAATGCCCCTGGGTTCCATCTATAGTACCCCCCACCAATAGGAAAAAAAAAAGTTTTATTTGGGGAGTGTTTAGTAAATGTTTTTATTTATATTAATATTGTGACTTTTTTGTGCAATTAAATAATGACATCAGCATTGTCAGGTGTGAGTGTGTCGGGTGGCAAAAACACTGCTGGACCCAGGAATCGTGTTCCTTTGTTCAGACCGAGCACCCTTCGAGTCCCCAGAGCAGTGGTGTAAGCTGGGATTAATTGCTCACCCTCCCCGTACTATAACTTCTTCCCCTGAAAATCAGCAACTTTGGGGGGATCTATATGCTCCTAGTTGTCTCCCAGTGTTCAAATTATACTGAAGTCACACGTGCCTTCAAACAGCCAGGAAATCAAAACACGGTCAAAAGCTATGAAAGAGCCGGGTGTGGTGGCCCGCGCCTGTGACCCAGTACTTGGGAGGCTGAGACAGGAAGATCGCAGAATCTAGGACAGCCTGGGCAACATAAGGAGACCCTGTTTCAAAATAAAAAATAAAAAGTGCTAGGGGTGTAGCTCGGAGGTAGAACACCCGGGGTTCAATCCCTAGTATAAAAAAATGGCAAAAGACCCATAAAGACCATTCTTGGAAGAGAAGAGGAAATGAAAGGGGACAATTATAAAGGCTGTGCGCCACCCTCTTGGTCAGGCAGCGAGCACCTGTTTCGCGTAGCTGCTGGTGGTGTAAATACTTCCACCACGGCTGATGTCGTACTACCCACAGAGCCCTCTCAACTCCAGGATGGGAGAGAGGCACACACGAGAGAGAATGGGGCCAGCTGCCCCAGAACACCAGGGGAAGGATTTCAGCCTCAGTGTACATGCTGCGCCCAAGGATGATGAGTTCGAATCCAGCTCCCGCTCTGGACTGGACTGTGGGCAGCTGCCCTAGGCCTGCTGGATACACGACTCCGTGGTCTTGGGTGGAAATGTGCCTCAAAGAAGAAAGTTAACCTAGCCAAATGGGAAACTACTAATCTCCAACACCCAAATTACCTCCAGAGAAGCCAACAGTCCTAAAAACGCATCTGGAGCGATGCTGACCACCCCTGCACAGTTTGCATGAGGGTCCCTAAAGGTCCACATGTCAAGGCTTGGCCCCAAGGGTGGCATTGTTAGGAAGTGCTGTGGATCATTAGGTGGCGGGCCCAGTGGGAGGTTCCTAGGTCATGGGGGCACGCCCTTCCTAGAATTGTGGGACCCCGCGTCTTCCTCTCAGTCTCTTCCTGGCACAAACTCCTATTGCGATGACCACCATGGGGCTGCCTGACTTGGACTTGCATCTCCAGAACTATGAGCCAAATCAACCTATTTACTTCATAAGTAGCTGCTGCAGGCATTTCGTCATAGCAACGTGAAGCTGATTGACACACCTGTCCCTCTGTTTGGTCTCCATGGGGGGTACATTTCCTGTGATGGCCAAGAAGAGGATGAGGATGCTGCTGTGCACATGGTCTAAATGGGACACATGAACAATCTACACCTCATAGGTAAATTCAATTTGAAGGAACTTCCACACATTTCAAAACATGGTACACCAGTCCAACCTTTGTAGAACCAAGCCCAGCAGAAATCTGCTGCATATAAATGAAGTAAAGCTTATGTTCATAAATATATCACTCATTCACATTATTTTAAAAATTGAGAATAATTAAGCTTTATAAACCACATGCTAGATGGGCTTGAAGACCCTGGGGCAATCGGCCTGATCGGGAACATAGATTTAATTCCAATAAGCCAGGCACTGTGGCACATGCCTGTAATTCCAGCTATTTGGGAGGCTGAGGCAGGAGGATCGCAAATTCAAGTCCAGCCTGGGCAACATAAAGAGAGACCTTGTCTCCAAAAAAAAAAAAGAAGGTCTAGGATGTAGCTCAGTGATAGAGTACTCCTGGGTGTGCTCTATCAAAAACACACCAATATTTTTTGTTGTTGTTGCTTTGTGGTACTGGGGATTGAACCCAGGGGCATTCTACCTCCAAGCTACACCCCCTAGCCCTGTTTATTTTTTTTGTTTTGAAACAAGGTCTTGCTAGGTTGCTGACAGTCTCCCTAAGTTGCCGAGGCTGTCCTTGAACCTGTGATCCTCCTGTTTCAGCCTCCCAAGTATTGGGATGACAGGCATGTGGTACTATGCTGAGATAACACCAATGTTTAAACAGTGAATTGTAAGTCAGTGTTGGTGATTTTCAGTGTTTTATTCAGGTGCATGATATAACAATTTAGCATAAGCCTAAAATATTACATAACTGTAGAAATGTACCCTACACTTAAAGAATAGCATATGATTTTAATTGAGCATTTAAGTGCTAATTTAAATATTTTGAGAGAAAAGTGTGTGTGTGTGTGTGTGGGGGGGTGCTGGGGATCAAACCTGGGCTATGGACATGCCTTACCACAGAGCTTAAAGCAAATCAACAGATATATGTTAAATGAATGAAAGACTGTCATAAAATACTTCAGATATGTATACTACAGTTTTCCCTGAGGTACTTTATACACTGTTGATATGGTAGCCAGGGGCAAAAATCATCCCATATATTGAGGAAAATTAGAAGGGTGGACATTCATTAGCATTGGGCCTAACCAACTTTCCACCCTTCTTCCTCTTCCTTTCTTTCTCTCTCTCAAGAATAGCAAAGAATTACAAAAGCATCTCTCCCTATTAGCTTTGTTCACCTTGTACAAAGGTATGGAATACTAGTATATTTGCATATATTTATACAGCGGGGTGTGTGTGTATGCACATGCATGTGTGTGTATATGCACGTGCGTGTGTGTGTGTGTGCACGTGCATGTGTGTGTGTTAATGGAGAGTGAACCCAGGGCATTCCACCTCTGAGTTATACCCCAGCCCTATTTTCTATGTTTTATTTTGAAACAACTAAGTTGCTGAGGCTGGCCTTGAACCTGCAATCCTCCTGTCTCAGCCTCCCAAGTACTGGAATTACGAGCGTGCGCCACCACGCCCAGCCAGTGATCTCTCTTTAAAATCTACAGCTTCACATGTGCGAGTGCACGCTGGCTGTCTCCTGTTCCCATTCCCCTTGGCTCTCTCCCATTCCTTCCTCGTGCCTGGTCTCTCCTGAGGAAGCTGATGGGCCGGGAGGAAGCAGCGGCAGCCTGGGTGGGAGGCTGTGCTTTGGCTCTCGGGGTTGCACCAGCTGAGACTGATGTGAGCCCCCCCCCAAATCAACCAGAGAAACTAGGCTCTTAAAATCATCGGGTCTCGGTGGAATTTTACTCAGCCGTGAAGAACAAACTAATGTCATTTTCAGGAAAATGGATGGAAATAGAGAATATTCTGCTAAGTGAGACCAGACAGTCTCAGAAAGTCAAGGGTCATATGTTTTCTCTCATATGTGGAAGCCAGAGAGAAAACAGGAAACATAAAAGACTTTGGATAAATGAAGAGAGAGCAGTAGAGGAGTGGAAGGGATTGGAGGAAGGGGTGAAAAGGGGAGAGGAGGATGGAGGAAGGAAACAGTTCAAATAATGCCATGCCCAGGTACGAAGGTATCACCACCAACTTCACTAACACGTACTGGGAGCGGGGGGCGGGGCGGGATGTGTAAGGAAATACACCAAGTGACGTGGGCATGTGTATTTGTACATCTTTGAATCTTGCTATGATGTATAATTACAATGCACCACTAAAATTATAACAAAAAGAAACAATAAAGAAAGTTGTGTCTCTTCCCTGGACTTTCTATATATGATAGTGCTAACCAGCAGTGAAAATCCAGGTAAGACATCCCAGTAGAGAATTCTAGACCATTCATCAAGGCCTAACTCTCTATCATCTTATGCCTGATATACTCCAAATATACCCCAAAGGCCTAGACGCCCCCTTTCTCTTCTCTTTCCTGAGTCGTCAGAGGTGCCAGGGCAGAGCCCACGCCCAGCTCGCGGGAGACTGCACAGCCCTGAGCAGAGCCAGAGCTGCTCTTCCTCCCACGGTCCTTCCCACCTCGGGGACAAGGGGTCCCGAGGGACGCCTTCTGCCGTCTTGGCATGCTGCCACGGCTCAACCAAAAGCTACGAGCCTATATCTCAGTATGAAACCATCTCCGGTTTATGACTAAAGGAAATGCTACAGACTTACTTTGTGTAATTATAATCTTGAAATTTCCTAATATTAAGAAACTCCTTTTGCATTTTTATCTTCATCTTCTCTGAAACAGTGCTCACTTGCTCGGACTCATTTTTTTTCATACTTCTGCTTCAAGCGTCTAAGGAGACCTTGCCTGCAGCTCCCACGACACACATTTTTTCGTGTCCCATTAACCTACTTAACAGCCGAGCAGTAGCATCGTGGCGCGAGTGGGGACTTATCAAAGGGACAGCAGGATGCGCAGCTGTGACCGTCCACTTTTGACAGGGTGGCGTGTACTGTCGGCACAACATCCCGCCAACACCCCGGCTCTGTAAGGCTCCCTACCATCTGTTCACTCTGCTGCTTGTGCGTAAATCACAAGACTGGGGAGGTGCAACCCCTTCACCTCCTGTGTCCGTCTCTTTTAGCTGGTGTCTGGTGCGTTGTATTTCTCCTTAGGAGGCAGCCTCTTACACCTCCAGCATATTTTATATCAAGTATCATGCCAAGTAGGCCATGATTTCAACAGTTATACATGAAACAGTAGCCACGATTTTATTTTTATTATTGATTTACTCATTTTTGGTACTGGGGATTGAACCCAGGGGTGCTCTGCCTCTCAACTACAGCTCCAGCCCTTTTTATTTTGAAACAGGAACTTGCTAAGTTGCCGAGGCTGACCTTGAACTTGTGATCCTCCTGTCTCAGCCTCCCAAGTATTGGGATTATAGGTGTGCACCACCACGCCCTGCTAACAGTAGCCAGGATTTTGAAACTGCTGTGTCCCTTTGAGTCACCATCCGTCCACTACACTGTCTGACTTTCATATTTCGTGATTTTCCGGTCCTTAAATTAGCAATGCCTTCCTGGCTCCCTTTCCTTTTTCTTAGTCACTTAGTATCTCCATTAGAATTACGCCAGCCTGCTAGGGATATATTAGGAAATAAAAGCCCAGGTTTTATTAAAAGCATATCAAAGACACAAAACACGGATGGGGCAAGCAGGCAAGCACTGTGTTCGAGATTTCATCAGTCAGTGAAGACACCTTCACTAATGACCCCGAGCCATTATTGCTCTAATTGACCTGACATTTAGGTGTGCATGAAATATACCGACGCTTTGCCCTATCTAGTGTGTTGTAAGATCAACTCTCCAATTTCCAAATGCAGAGTCAAGCTCTGCCTGGTGAAAATCAGAGTCAGACCACTGTTTCTCCTAATGCTCAGGACACACCAGCCTTTTGAGTCAAGTACCCATGTCACGATCCATTAGGAGCAAGAGCATCTAAGGGGAATGAAGGGGAGTCAGGGCTGGGTTCTTCCAGCACAGTGGAGCGGAGGCTGAGGTCCACACCTGAGTGTTAGGAGGACTCATGCCGCCACTTGGACGTATCAGCTGGTATTAGTGACAACGGCCTCTGACGAGGCGCATGGGACACCATGACTCATTCGGCACACACTTCGATGTGCCATGGGCCTCAGCACATGGGGTAAATGAAATCAACACCAAAACATCCTGCAGCCAGGCAGCCGGAAGTGCAGCCAGGCTGAGACCAGAATGCAGCCAGGAGGGAGGGAGAGATGAGAGGATGGGTGAAAGGAAGGGATGCGAGGTGGGAAAGGCAGGGGCAGGGACGGGGCAGGCCCTTTATAAAAAAATCAAAAGTTACCCTACTCAATGGACAGATTAGAAAAGGCTATCCCAAGCTTAGAGGTAGGTATTTAATGAAAAAAAAAAAGCAGCCCTTTATAAATTTGCAATTAATTACAAGCCACACAAACATTCTATTCCCCAAATAGTTCATATAAATAGCATTGAATACAAAAAAGAATCTTTCTGCCGGAGGATATGGTTAGGGCAGCTTGCTTCAAATCTCTGTGTGTGAGTGTGTGTGTGTGTGTGTGTGTGTGTGTGTGTGTGTGTGTGTGTCAGTGCTGCTGGGAATCAATCCCAGGTCTGGGGAGAAAACATATTGCCAAACACGGTCATGAATTAGGAATTTAAGGGAATATGAGCCTGGAGGTGTAGCTCAGTGGTAGTGTGCCTGGTGTAAGTGTGTGCATGTGTATGTGCGTGTGTATGTGTGTGTGTGCGCGCGCGTGAGAATTTCAGAGGATCACTTTTTGTGTGTGTGTGATACTAGGGATTGAACCCTAGGGCATTCTACCTCCGAGATACACCCCCAGCCCTATTTTTTATTCTTTTATTTTGAAACAGAGTCTCACTAAGTTGCGGAGGGCCTCACTAAGTAACTGAGGCTGGCCACGAACCCGGATCCTCTGGTCTCAACCTCCCAAGTACTGGGATAATTATTTTAAAAGCTACCACAAATCTCCAAAATTTAAGATTCCTTCAAGAAAGGCTACTTTACCTTGGAACTTTTCTTTGATGTGGGAATCCAATGAAGCTGAAGTTTCTCTTGTTGAAATCTAGGGGAAAAGAAATAATGTAACATTGAAATAGCTACACAATGTATAAGTTTAAAAATTCCCAGGGGAAAACATGTTTGGAACACCCACTGACCATTTACTTAAGAAAAAAAGAAACCATTAGCCAGGCAAGAAATAAAAAGACAGAAATGCAACTTTCTAAGAATCAAATTTGAAATATGAATTTCACAATGGCAAATTTTGCTTTTGTTTGTTTTCTCTATTGAAAAGCAGCCAACACACTTCATGGCTTAAAAACTATTTTGACACAGTTCAATGCTATCAGTTAAATCTGTTATGGCAACAGGAAAGGCTTGAAGCAACTAAATACCAAATAACATAGTTCTATATTCAGAAAATAATTTAAAAAGAAAATAATTAAGCAACTTTGATCAGGGAAACCAGAAATGTTGAAAGGAAGCTGCCTGAGACATGTGATGCCTTAAAGAATCGGGGTTCGGGGGTGACGAAGAGCAGGAGACACCTCAGCTGAATCTTCACTTGCTTTCATTAGAGTCTGAACAATAGCAACGCATCAAAATTGCCATCGTTTATTTCTGAAGATAAGATATATATTGTGCAAAGACAGCTGGTAACAATTCCATACAGGAAAAACACGCATCCCCAGTAAATGGGTTAATCAAAACCAGGCAGAGACAAATTTATAACGGGTCTAATAGCGAGTAATCTGTTTTACAGCTCTTGGCAGACTAACTGTTTGTTCACCCAGAAAACCACAAGTGGACCCTAACAGGAACTCCTTCCCCGAAGGAAGTACCATTTACTATTTAATATTTAGGGGCAGAAGCCCAGAGAAAAGGGGGCACAGAATATAGCAGATGCTCACACTTCATCCTCTATCAAAATACATCCTTAATCCTGGAATTCAGAAATTCTAGCCAACTAGAGGAATACAATAAACGAAAGGTAGAATGCTAATGAAACATCTAGGCTGTTCTTCTGCGTATACCAGCACCTTGTTAACTATTTAAAGAAAGAGAATTCAGTTAAAAAAGCCATCAAAGCTCATAGAAGAAGATTCATGAATCCGAGGCCTGACTTGTTCTAGTGACTTCCCAATAGTACATTTATCCTAAAAAATACTTTTGCTACATAATGGCCGAGTCTCAAATCTGACATTCAAAATAACCTCAGCATTTCATTTCTGTTCAAAAGCTCACTGAGTACGTGAAATCCCTTCAGTAATTAAATTAAAAGGCTCTTCCTCTAAAGGTTCAAAAGGAAGACTCTGAAAAGACAATATTTTGTTCCAAACTGCCTCACATGAAGAGTTAATAAAAAGACGCTCACTTACCACTGCCTACTGGAAATAATTCAGTACACCCAGCATTCGGTTTGGAGAAATAATTTAGCTGAAGTACAGCACACCCAGAATTGGATCCAAAGCCTGGACATTCCAATTCAATTTGCAATTTTTTTCCTACATAAAGGTTTTATTGGCTTAGCAGTATCTTTACCTTACTGACAGAAAAAAAGATGCACATTTTCACCAATTACAAGATAAGCTCATTTATAAACTCAATTAGCATCCTTTGAGAAACCCGTATAACTAACCAGACACAGGAGGATACAGGGTAAAATGTAGGATTCCAAGAAATACGTTACAAAATGAATCTGTGGGTACATTTGCGATTTTTCTTCCCTTACCTTGCTTCTCAGAGAGCTTGCGAGCTCCCCAGTAGCTGGAAATCCCTGGACTCCTGAACATGGTGGACACGGGTTTGGCAACGGAGCCTGCTCTACGACTAATTCTCACCCAGCAAACGGCCTTGGGCCGGTCTAAGCAAAAATTAGGTTGAGATTGTTCACAGTGCAGGACCAGAGAGACCGGGCTCTCCTGTCCTTGAGCGCATGGTAAATGCAAAGCAAAAGGCTGAAGGCTAGAACAAATGAAACCCCTTAATCAGATTAGAGTAGAAGCCGAAATTAGGCCTGGAAACGCTGAAATGGGGTCCAATGGTGGCAGGGGGTGGGGGCGGGGGGAGGAATTTATTTTTTAATTTTATCTTTAAAATTTTGTTGCTGTTTTCTTTTATATATTTATTTTATTTTATACTTTTATACTTTTATTAGTGCATTGTAATTATACATCATAGGCTCAGAGTGACACAAACATCCATGCACACAGCACTCGGTGTGTTTCCCTCCACACCCCGCCCGGCTCCCCCCCCCCATGCTAGTGAGGTTGGGAATGACCCCTTCGTATGTGGACACAGCATGATTTGAACTGTTTCCTTTCCTTTTCTCCTCTCCACCTCCCTCCCCCAACCCCCTTCCACTATTCTATTGGTCTCTCTCCTCATTTATCTAAAGTTCCTTATGTTTTCTACTTTCTCTGTAGCTTTTATTGGTGCAATATAATTACACATCATAGTGAGATTCAAAGTGATACGTTCATATTTGCACACATCTCCTGGGGTGGTTCCCTCCTAACCCCATCCCACTACCTCCTCCTTCCTCCCTGTACATGCTAGTAAAGTTGCTAGAGATACCTTCATATATGCACATACTATTTGGTCTTTCCTTCTTCAATTCTCCCTTTTCCCTCCCATACTCCTTCCCCGCTCCCCGCCACTGTTCTATTGCTCTCACCCCTTATTATCATGAGTCCCTTTTCTTTCCTATTTTTTCTCTAGCTCCCATATATGAGAGAAAACACATGACCCTTGACTTTCTGAGGCTGGCTGATATCACTTAGGATAATATTCTCTAGTTCCATCTGTTTTCCTGCAAATGATACAATTTTGTCTTTCTTTCTGGCTGAGTAGAACTGCCTTGTGTGCAGATAGCACATTGTCTCTATCTGTTGACAGACCGGAGGTTGGTTCCATAATTTGGCTACTGTGAATTGTGCTGCAATAAACATTGGTGTGCAGGTATCACTACACTATATTCTAACTCTTTGGGAAAGATCTGAAGGAGTGTTAGAGCTGGGTCATATGCTGGGTCCATCCCTAGTCTTTTGTGGAACCTCCACAGTAGTTGTTCTAATTTACAATCTCGTTTATGATTTTACCACTGCAAAGCCATGGGTGAATCACACAGCATGTGCTCTGGCTGGGAGGACAATGATGCAGCCCGGCCATCACGGGGCAGTCAGAAACACCCCCTTCCCTAATAACAAGCAAGAAGGAAAACCCACGGAGCATCCAGGCATACTGGGAACAAGAGAAGCTGCCCGCGTATTCCCGGCCTGCTCCACGTTTGACTTTAGTTAAGTGAAATGAAATATTTGACCTAACAGGAGCCAAAAAATTCATACTTGAGTTAAGATTTATGAACAACATATGAGTGGAACTGTGGGAAAAGAAAGGGCAGATATTACTAGAGGTTCAAATATTTTAATGTGAGACAGAAGCAGCTGTGTTAAGCTTTACCAACAGACCACTCCCTGTTTATTTTCAAGTACAGCACGGAGCTGGTGGGGTGACACAAGACACAGTGACAATGTGATTCAAGGAACAATTCACAATAATTAGAGGCTCCACATTTTCCAGCCGACATCAAAGAGAACCAAGGGAAATGGGCTCAATTACAAGACAGGAAATCGGGCTGGAGAATTAACCTGCTGGGCTGGGGGAGCGACTGGTTAGCTGTGGAGCCATCAGGATGTTGGGGACGTTGATGAAGATCATGACTCACCCTGTCCCCACTCCAAGGCAGGGGCCCTGAGTTTGTCTCTCGGCATCTTTAGTTCTGAACACCATACCTGGTGCATGATAGATCAGCAGTAAATGTTTGCTGAATGACATAAAATCATGGAATGGTTCTTTTCTGAAAGCTAGACATCACATTCCAAAATGATGGCATGGGTTCTATATCCTGCATTCAAACCAGATCGAGTTCTAAAATACAAACACATTTCAGTCGAAAATGAAGGATTATACGCCAAATTAATTAAGGCGGATAAACACAGGCACATCAGCTCAGGTTACTGCACGGATCAGTGGCAGCATTTGGCATTTTCCCTATACTTCTGCCATTTGACTCTGTGTGTGTGTGTGTGTGTGTGTGTGTGTGTGTGTGTGTGTGTGTGTCTGTCTTACTAGAGATTGAACCCAGGGCTTCACACGTGGAAGGCCAGCACTCCAACACTGAGCTACATTCCCAGTCCCCCTTCCCCTCTTTTTGGTGAAGGGACTTGAACCCAGGAGTGTTCTACATCTGAGCTACCCCTTGCACTCTTTAATTTTATTTTGAAACAGGGTCTCTCTAAGTTGCTGAGCCTGGCCCTAAGCCTGCAATCCTCCTGTGTCAGCTTCCCAAGCACTGTATTACTGGCATGCACCACCATGCCCCACCTAGCCCTTTTTATTTTCATTTTGAGACAGGTTCTTGCTAAGTTGCCATGGCTGGCCTCGAACTTGGAATCCTCCTGCCTCAGCCTCTGGCGTCCCTGGGATTATAGGCATGTGCCACCACGCCCAGCCATTTTCTCTATTCTTCTAATTACCTCTTATAAAACTGGGAAGAATTATGGCATAGAGGGTAGTTTAAAACAACTCAGGAAGAAACAACATAAGCACTGCGAGTGACTGTGGAGGAAACTTCATTGTAAAGTTATGGGAACAAAAAGGGAAAGGAGGTATTGGAAAGAAAAGAGAACAGGGAGCAACAGTTCTGGAAATAAATAGATGAGCTGAAAAAATTATCTATATTGGTAAATAATCCTTTACAAAGAACTTAGTTTATGAAACACACTATTGCTTGCCGTTCCATTCATGTTCCTGAGGGTGGCTCTTCTTCTCTAGGGCACTCAATAAAAATTATCCTCAAAGACTCTAAATGTTTCTTTGGAATTTTTTTTTTTTTTTGGTGGAATTAGGGATGGAACCCAGGGGCATTCTACCTCTGAGCTACACCCCCAGCTCTATTTTTTTATTCTTTTATTTTGAAACTGGGTCTCACTAAGTTGCAGAGGGCCTCATTAAGTAGTTGAGGCTGGCCACGAACCTGCGATCCTCTTGTCGCAGCCTCCCAAGCACTGGGATTACAAGCGTATGCCACCACGCTCGGCTTCTTTTGAATTTTTAAAATAAAATTCCAATCCACAATACAAAGAATTTGGATATTCTTTTTAGGTTGGTAGTAGAATATTACTAGAATTAATTGCTTCACCTATCAATTATTACACTAAACAACATGATATAAATACAGGCTCAGTGTTAAAAGAAAAAACATTAATTTTTAATAGAATTATGAATATAAATTTAATCTGCTATTTAAGCATTCCAGCCACAGGAAACCAAGCAAGACTGAAGAAATTTACATTTGGCATCAACAGAAAGTACCCATAAAATGTTTCCATTTACTCTCCAATAATTATTGTGGTTTCAATTTTCTTAGATTTCAAAGGACACCTCCATTTAACAGCGAGGGCCCTGTTGTCCCTCCCCAACAACATCGCCTCCCCACCAGCTTGGCACCCTAAAGGGGATGTACAAAGTTCTCTGCCACGGAGACCACTTAGGAACACCAGTTTTTTCCATTTCCAAAGCCCTGTCATCTTTGATATTCAAGAAAAATTACTTAGAGAAGTAAAATATATCACTGTGTATTTTAATTTTTTTTGTGTGTGGTACTGGAGATTGAACCCAGGGGCATTCTACCTTCGAGCTACAGCCCCAGCCCGATTTTATTTTTTATTTTGAAACACAGTCTCACTAGGTTGATGAGAGTCTCACTACTTGCTGAGGCTGTCCTCAAACCTGTGATCCTCCTGTCTCAGCCTCCCAAGTACTGGGATTACAGGCATACACCACAGCGCCTGGCTTTAAATTTTTTAATCTATAAATTAAAAACGATGTAAAAGCAAATGTTTATACCTTGCTGTAGATGAACCTGCAGAAATGCTTTAGTGGAGGGGGCATACACGTGTGCCTGGGAGGCGGAGAGAGGCCACTGTCCTAGCATGGTCATGGTGCCTGTCAGGCCGTGATACGGGAATGGCGGCTGGAGGGGACCTGGACGACCGAGAAGGATCTATTCACGGGCCACCGGGGCAGCGGAATCAGGCCTCAGTACATCCAGAACCTTGGACCTTGGAGTAACTGGGGTCAAGGTGGCTCTTCTCATCACCTCATCTTCATTTTGCAAAATGGTAGAGGACAACCCTCCAGGTCAGATAACTTACAGCACGCAGTGCCAGGCTAGAGCCACGTCCTCTGCCTCTCCCCAGGACAATCCCTACCTTCCTGATCATCTTGAATACAGCACAGTAGGGGCCGAGGCTAGACCCTCGTCCTGGACTGAGGCCACAGAGCCTGGCTTAATGGCCTAACTGGCAAAGTGGCCAGCCTGAGCCCAGCGGGAGAGGCCAGAGCTGCTGCAGGTGGCTTTTCATAAAACTGATACGAGTGCTAGGCCCAGTTTTGATCTCATAGATGTTCCAAATCCAGGATTGACCCCAGTTGTAACTAGAGTCCGAAGGCAGACGCAAGTCAGTGTCCTTGGCGGGGGAGGGGTCATAAAAGTGAGGAACGGCGTCCTCTGGGTGCTCCTTCCTTTCCCCACGCTCCTAGCTTACTGGCGAAGCCAGCAGACGGACGCTAAGCTCAACTCTGAAGAGTGTAAGAAACTCCCAAGTACTGGGATTACAGGCATGCGCCACCACGCCTGGCTGCTCAAAACCTTTCACTGTCTCCTAGCTACAGGGTTATAAAACCTTGAGGGACAACACCTAAGACACACTTCTGGGTGCCTTTCTAGCCCAGTGCTGGGCTCAGAACAAACGAACTATAAATATTGGTTGAGGGAATCAATCAAGCCGGCGAGTCAGCGGGCAAGCGATGACATCACTTCTATTCTTAAATATGTCCTCATCCTTAGCCAGCTCTAGTTCTTATGTAGGTGGCACAAGGGAAACGTGTTACTACTTGTGATGTCTGGGACCTGGAATGGCCCTCTAAGGTCCGCGTGCTGAAGGCGTGGCGCCCAGTGCGGTGTTGCGCAGAGGTGAGCTTTAGAGAAGTGGTTGGATCAGGAGGTCTCTGACCTCCCGTGTGGATTAATCCAGAGGGATTCATAATTTGAATGGCCTACTTGGAAGTGGTGGAGAGTGTAGCATGTGGCACCTAGTAGAAAGGAATGGATCTTTGGGGGTACGCCCTTCGGGACGATATCTTACCCCTGACTCCCTTTCTTTCTCTCTCTGCTTCCTGTACGCCATGAGCTGAGCAGCTTTCCTCTGCTGTCCACTTCTGCCATGACGCCCTGCCTCGCCTCGGTCCCAGGGCATGGAGCAGCCAACCATGGACTGAACCTCTGAACCATGAGCCAGAATAAATCTTTCCTCCTCTAAGTTGTTTATTTCAGGGATTTTGGTCACTGTGATGAAAGGCCAACACACTACCTCTTTCTTCAACTTGAGACTCCTAAAAAAATCCTCATTTTCTTAGGAACACATGTCTTTTGAAATAATCCATCTGGGCTTGCGTATTTACATCTCATCTCACTTTTTCTCATATGCAGATGAGGGTGGTAATAGGATCTCCTAGCAGGATTGGAGAGAACCCCATGTCTCCCAGTACTCCCCATGGGGACAGGTCCTGTTCTTCACCTAGTCACACCAGTACCCAGTACTGTGCTAGGTACAGTGCCTAGTACCCCAACTGGATACCATTTGATACTCCACCTGGTGTGACAAGGGAAAGAACAAGACCTATGCCCTTTGCAATACTTTTAGTCTTTCCTAAAATGCAGACTGATGATGCAGAAAATATTTGCGTGCAGGAACAAACAGGAAGACAGCGTTAGAGATTCGCCCGGGAGATCGTGCAATGGTAAAACCGGGAAAGACGACTCCTGAGGTCCAACTCTTGACCATGGCAGTAGGAGTCCAGGTAGGTGGGATCACCTCCCAGATAGCCAAGGACAGGAGATAAAATGACACTTGGCAAAGGACGGTGACACTGAACCCCCCCAGGGCTGTGCGGCCAGTCCAGTGCTGCAGCTCCGGTTACAGGGAGGCCATCTGAGGAGTCAGGGCCCTGTCAGGTGTCCTGCCAAGGACACTCCAACAGTCCTGCAACAGGACTGACAGCTGTCTTCTGGGAGTCACCCTCACAGAGGAGAAAATGGAAGCAAAGCCTATGACAAGGAGACGGCCTAGGACCCCCGCTGGGAACCATTTACTACCACGCCTGGTGTGCGCAGGTGAACAACAGGACTCGTCCCCATGCCCAGTGCTGCGGGATGGGTGGGGTCTGGACTCAAGGGCTTCTCTCCAAGCCTGCCAACTAGACCCTATTACCCTCATTTGCATGTGAGGAAAGTGAGATAAGATGTAATGTGGGAGAAAAGAAGAACAAAATCATGTCATTTTCAGGAAAATGGATGGAACCAGAGAATATTATGCTAAGTGAGATTCGCCAGTCTCAGGAAGTCCAGGGTCACACGTTTTCATTCATGTGGATGCTAGAGAGAGTTGAGAAACAAAAGGGGCTCCAGATAAACGAGGGGAGATACTAGCAGAAGAGTGGACGGGGTGGGGAGGGAGGTGGGGAAGCAAAAGGGGAGACTCAATGAAGGGAGCAGAGCAAATAATGCTGTGCGCCTATGTGGAATCATTGATACCAATTTCAACATTATGTGCGGGGAGGAGAAGGGAGCCAGGGGGGATGTGGGGGAAACACACCAAGTGCTGTGCACATATTGAACCTAATTATAATGGCTAATTACAATGCACCAATAAAATAAAATAGGGCTGGGGTATAGCTCTGAAGTAGAACACCCCTGGGCTCAATCCCCAGTAACACACACACACACACACACACACACACACACACACACACATACACACACACAAATTTAAACAGACCAGGCGTGGTGGCACATGCTTGTAATCCCAGTACTCCTTGGGAGGCTGAGACAGGAGGATCAACCAGTCTCAGCAACTTAGCGAAGCCCCCTGCCACTTAGTGAGACCCTGTTTCCAAATAAAAAATAAATTAGGGCTGGGGGTGTAAATTGGAGGTAGGATACCCCAGAGATCAACCACCAGTACCACACACACACACACAAAAAAAAAAAATTAAACAAGTATTATTTCTTTAGAAAGTATCTGGATTCCCAACAGAGCACTGCTGGCTGAGGGTAAAGGTACTTCAATTTAACATCATATATATGTTATGTATATATCTATATGTGTCTATATAACATATAGATATATATCTTCTTATAAAAAATAAAGGCAAAATAAAACCCAAGAAGGTAGTAGGAAGGTGAGGTGGTATTAAACGAGAGCATGTGAAATCGGGCCGACCCTGGAGCGTGTTCCTCCATACACAGGCGGAACTTCACATTACCAAAAGACTGGAACACAGAGCTCGATTTCACCAAAGCCGGTGGGACACCTTCTTGTAGTGCTCCCCGAATAAAGCCAGAGCACCCCGGTCTACAGGAAAGTCAGCTGAAATAGAAACAGGCCACACAGAGCATGCACAGTTTTGTGCATACCAACTGGATGCACACTGTTGCACGTTACTGATATGTTTCTAGAATTAAAAAGCGCCATGGAAACGATTTTCATGAAATCTCCTATAAGCTACTAAAGACGGCGGCTGGACTTAAATTCCAAAGTTAAAGATCTCTTTTTATGGCCCAGTAAAGGATTATTTGGTACGCCAGAAACAGCCGTAAATGGTATTCTCATTTTCTTGGGTGGATTTTATTTATGTGCGTAGACCCTTACTGGGCGCAGGGCTGGCTGGCTGAGGCAGTCCCACTGTGGGAACCCGTTTAGTCCCGTTCATTTCCCTTTTATCCCTCGCTGGTTGCTCAGATATTCCAGATTCCTTCTTCCAGCCCAACTCTCCTCCTGTGCGCGACGCGAAAACGCTTTATGGATTTTGGTTGCTAGTAATATTTTGGACCAGTCTGCAAATAAAATTTTGCGTTACATCATTACATAAGGTAATTTAAAACAGGCCCTGCACATGGAGATGAAAGGGCGAAAGTACTTTCAACAATAAGATATATTACAACTCACAGCTATTGCTTTATCAGATGTGTCGAAACAAAAGCATGCCAGCCTTTCCATACTTAAGAATTTTTTTTGAAGTAAAGGCTTATTGCAATCCCCTTGAAGACTTATTAATGCCCTTAAAATAAATGTTCAAATAAGTAATGCTAACATTTGTAGTGAAAATTTAATCATGTTGGTTTCCGGCTGATTTTAAATCTCTAAGTAATGATTCTTGAGGGGGAAAAAAAGTTCCAGGTACTCCAGAGAATGGTCAAGTGATTTTTTCAGAGCAAGAATGAAAGAGCTAGAAGTCAGTGCCATATTTAAAACATACACTGAGGCCTGGGATGTAGCTCCATGGTATAGACACCTGCCTAGAATGCAGAAGGCCTTAGGTTTGATCCCTAGCATTGCAGAAAATATAAATAAATAGAGAGATAAATAAACAAACTGGCTATAAGTGTGAGAATTCATTTTTGTATCTTCTGTTCTAGTCCATTGGTCTATGTGTCTGTTTTTGTGCCAATGCCATGCTGGTTTTGTTTCTATAGCTCTGTAGTATAATCTGAAGTCAGGTGTTATGATGCCTCCAGCGTGGTTCTTATTGCTAAGAATTGCTTTGTCTATTCTGTGTCTTTTGTTTTTCCATATTAATTTTAGGACTGTTTTTTCTAGTTCTGTAAAGAGTAATATTGGTATTTTAACAGCAAGTGTATTGAATCTATAGATTGCTTTTGGTAGAATGACCATTTTGATAATATTTATTCTGCCTATCCAAGAGCAAGGGAGATCTTTCCATCTTCTAAGATCTTCAATTTCTTTCTTTAGTATTTTATAATTTTCATTATAGAGGTCTTTTACCTCCATGGTTAGATTTATTCCTAACATTCCCATAATGAAATTTTACTCAGCCATAAAGAACAAAATTATGTCATTTGCAGGAAAATGGATGGAACTAGAGAACATTATGCTAAGTGAGACTAGACATTCTCAGGAACTGAAGGGTGGTATGTTTTCTCTCATACGTGGAAGCCAGAGAGAAATTGGGAAACAAAAGAGACTTCAGATAAATACGGAGAGATTCCAGTAAAATATTGGAAGGGGATTAAGGAAAGGAAGCGGTGCTAGAGGGAGGAGACTGATGAAGGAAACAGTTCAAATAATACTATGTACATACAAGAAGTTATCCATACCCATCTCAAGCACATGTACATGGAGGGGGAGGGGCAGAGCGGGATCCGGAGGGGCACACACCAAGTGCGTGTGCGTGTATGTTTTCATCCCTCTGAACCTTATTATGACATGTAATTACAATGCACCAATATAAGTAGATAAAAAATAAGATGTCCACCGAAATATGAGTACAGTGGAATATTAGTCTCAAACAGGCATGACATTTGGACACACGCTACAACACAAATCTGAAAGTATTAGGCTAGGTGAAATACACCCATCAAACATCGTATATTCCATTAATGTTAGGTAGCTAGTATAGTCAGACTCACAGATTCAGAGGATGGGTGGTGGTAGCTAGGGGGAGGGGGTAGGGGGTTGTCTAATGGGGACAGAACTTCAGTTTGAGATGAGGAAGGCCTTTCTAGAGCCACTGGTGGGGATGGCCGTGTGAGGGTATGTACCTGAAACCACGTACAAATGGTCACGATGTGAGATCCTGCTTAATGTGCATTTTGCCACAATAAGAAAAGGACACTTAAGGTAAGTCACGAGCTGATACCAAACGCGGGCACAGGCTGAGCATCCAGGGGTCGCTCTGGTGAGTGGCACTGGGTCAAATATCCAGGCCGATGGGCAGGCGGCCATCCCACCACTCCTGTAAGGTTAGGGAGACACCAAGAACGTTGTACCTGTGCGAAGCGCCAACCCACAAAGGGTTCTTAATGGATGATTTGGTGAATAAAGCCCAAGTGTTTGGTTTTTGTGTTTGGGGGGAGGGAGTGCTGGGGATTGAACCAAGGGGTTCTACCTCTGAGCTACATCCCCAGCTCTTTTTATTTTTTTATTTTGAAACAGGGTCTCACTAAATTGCTGAAGCTGAAGCTGGATCAATCCTGCGATCCTCCTTTCTCAGCCTCCCAGGTAAGAGGATTACAGGTGTATGCCACCATGCCGGGCTAAACCGAGGTATTTAACTGCTTAAAATCTGCAGCGGTGTCCTGGAATGTTGGAAGGAGCAGAAGGGCATGTCTTCGGCAGGGCCCCCAGCCTCCCCTTTCCCTGGAAGAAGACCTCATGCAGAGAGAAGGAGGCGGACACCGTCTCACAAGGTGCCTTCCGCCAACTCCCCTCACTTGATGGCTTTCCCAGGAGCAGACAGAGAGGGAACACTGAATCACCAGATATGACCACTTTTTATGAGCCGCTAAGTGCAGACGGCAGACAAGTAAATACATAAAGGAATACCGATCGATCGTAACTGTTCTGCACCAGACTTGACGGATTTGAAGGAACTGCAATGAAGAATTCCTGTGCCTTCTGGACTTCAGACAGGCATCTTAAAAACAACAATGGTAACCGGGACAAAACTCAGTGTGAAACGCCAGGAAGAGCTCTGCGGCCTGCCGTCGGATAATGCCGGCTTTCCTTGAGTCACATTAACTGGTACCCGAGAGGGGACCCAGGCTCTCAGAGCAGGTTCCCAGAGCACCCTCTGACTGATGGGGGGGGGAGGGAGCGCCAGGGAATCTCACACTTCCTGAGGACTTTTGTCATGTGCCATGGACACCAGGAAAGCAGATGTTGGGCTCACAGAGTGGATGGCATGTGAAGATTACAGCAAAAAATAATAATAAATAAATATTTTAAAAAGTAAAGACATATTCTTCACTGTGTTGAAATGACTAAAGACATGTTTCTACTAGTAAGTGCATATATGTGTGTCTGTTACTGGGGATTGAACCCAGGGGGTCCCACCATGGAACTATACCCCCGGCCCTTTTTACTATGAAACAGGTTCTTGCTAAGTTAGTGTGATCTGACCTCCTCCCTGTCATCCTTCTGTCTCAGCCTCCCAAGTACCGGGATTATAGATGTGTGCCCGGCTGTAAGTAAGTAGAGTAGCTGATCTAAGGCAAATGCTATCAAATGAGGGTGGCTCTCTGTGTCACCGGGGTACTTGTTAAACAAGAAGGTCCCCCTGTCATGGAGGATTACAATGGGCTCCAAAGTTCAAAACCAGAACGCAAGTCATTCAGTGATATTGAATCCAGAGGCAGTGGGAAAGAGAATAATCAGATGAGATGGGCTTGATGAAGCGAGACTTCAGGAGAAAGTGCTGGCGAGCTGGGTTGTGCAGGAAGCGAATGGAGGGGAGGTGACACACACAAGAGCCTCCACGGGAACGTCGCTTAGAGGAGGCCGAGCTCACACAGCCCCGTCTCACAAGGGTCCAACCAGGCCATCGGAGGTGGGAGGGGCAGCAGAGAGCCCACAGGAGACGTCAGAGTCGCACCCGAAGCCCACTTAGAAAACCAATCCCAGATGCGAAACACGCCGTGCAGCCTGGTCTTCAGGGCGGGGGAAATACTGTCCTAGGAACTCATGTCCTGTTTCAGTCATTTCCTCCTGCGTGGCTTGTGTGTCTCATCATTTCAACCTGTGAGCTGGGATTCTACATAGCGAAATGCAAAAGCATAGACAAGCCATGTGTTGCCGGGTACGGTGGCCCATACCCAGAATCCCAGTATTTGGGAGGTGGAGACAGGAGGATCGCAGGTTCGCGGCCAGCCTCAGCAACTTAACAAGACCCTCTGCAACTTAGTATGTATCGCATAAATATATATGATACACATAAATATATGTGATATATACATGTGCACATATATATGTGTATATATATATACACACACATATGTATGTATGTATAGGGCTGATATATACATAAACTTGTTATTGTGGTCCCTCCACAGGTCCCAGCCTGGCAAAATACGGGCTGGGAGACAGCTCAGTGGTATTGTGTGCCTTTACGATGTGTGAGGCCCTGGGTTCAATGCCCAGCATCAAAACCAAAACAAAGCTAAAAAGGCAAACCATTTACTGATCCCCCACAACAAAGCGATTATCCCTCAAAATCAATCTATCATTGAATAAAATCTTTCATCATTCATTTTATCAAATCGATCTTATTTTATAAATTTTATCAGAGTGTATTCAATTTTATCAGACTCCATCTTTTATCATTGGTCTACACAGAGCGCTTGCTTCGTATGCAGGAGGCAGGGCTCCATCCGGCAGGGGCTGGGGTGAACTGGGGTTCGCTCCTTCCTTCTCGGTCCACTGTGCAACATGGACGCCCGAAGCAGAAATGTTAAGCTCAGGGACAAGCAGCTGCTGGGAGAGGAGGATTGAACTTAGCTGCGTCCGCACGTGGTCCCTGCCACATCACCAATGCTGGCTCCTCCTCCCTCGACTCCTTGTCAGACAGGCAGCCTCGGTCCCTGAGCCACACCTGGTGACTTTCAAGAAGTCCGAACCAAAATCTCAGTCTAGAAAAGTGCCACCTTCCCTAACTCCTAGTTACTGCATCAAGCTGTAGGAGGGACTCAGAAGAGAGCAGGGGACTGAGCCTGAAAGGTGTAGTCGGGTGCAGGCCGTCTCAGCTTCTAGCTGCGGCCAGCACTCACGAACCTTCTAGATGAAAGAGAACAACAGGGAGGGGAGACAATAATCCATGCAAGTTTAATACAGAAATGTACAATGGAGATGTCATTTTATTTTCCTGGTACTGGGCATTGAACGTAGGGGTGTTCTACCACTGAGCTACACTCCCAGCCCTATTTTTATTTTTTAGTTTGACTAAGGGTTTCGCTAAGTTGCTGAGGCTGGCCTTGAACTTGTGATCCTTCTGGCTCAGCCTCCTGGGATTACAGGCATGCACTACCATGCCGGGCAATGGAGAGGTAATTAAGAGCTCACTTCTTCTAGCCTATATTTTATAGAAAGCAATGACAGCGACCAGCTGGGGTCACTAAGAACACAGGTCCCCTGCTTCTAGGACTCCACTCTTGCCTCTGTATCTTCCTCACTGCCTGGCGATACTTCTCCCCATGGCCCACACGATCTCCCCGTCGGAGAGACTTCACTATAAACCACAAACAAGATCCCAAGAGCCCGCAAAACATTTTGGATTAAAAGGAAAGCAATAAACATTTCTGATCAAATCTACACTCTGTAGAATAAGCTGTGGCCCAGGACTGACAGTGCAGGAAAACGGGAGAAACTGCTTTGTCCTCAGAGAAGTCACCTCCCCCTTTAGACCTCCTGTTTCCCCGGCACGCCATAAAGTATGGCTGCCCAGGAGAATACATATTCCTGTCATCACGGAGCACTAGAATTAATTGAATGGTACTAGGCCGAGTCTCCGGGGTGCAGGCTCCAGCTCCTTGCCTGACACTAGCCCCTGCGCCAGGCCCTGCCAGCCTGTCCCCAGGCGCCGGCCTCTGGGGCCCTCCTAATAAGGCCATGTGCAAGTTGACTGGCTGCCGCATAGGTCACCCACTGTTTACTGTGCAAACTCCTGGCCTCACAAGCAAAGCTGGAGCCTACCTTTTGGCAGACAAAGGGTTAGCCTTTGCCAAAAACTCTTAAAGGGCTGCACTGTTGGTCTATTTACATAATAATAGAAAGTTGTCTGCAGCCAGACAGACTCCAGTCCCAGGGTCCAGTTTACTGGGTTAAGGAAAAATGCACTCCAGTAGTGGCCTGGGGCAGGCAGGTTAGGCTGTTAAGGGACACTTCTTTTCCTCTGCTGCCGGCCTCTCCTCCAGCTTCATCAGAGGACTCACAGAAAGTCAATCTTTGGAGGAACTTATTTAGCATGCGTCTGACTCTTGGAGCCTCCCCGACTTCAAAATAGCAACCTACTGTCTGCAAATAGCTTGCCTGTCCTGGATACTTAAAGGAGTCGTCCGGTCAGGTGCAGAGGACGATCCACAGCATTCGTGTGCCGGCGAGAGAATACATCTCTGTACTTTCAGCTAAGGAGTCTGAGTTGTTGGTCAAAACAGGCTTGAAGACAAACATTCATCATTCTTAATTCTATTAGGGTCCAGGCGCAGAGACTCTCCCCGCCCAGGCCCCTTGATTTCTATATAAGGAAGGAGTACATGGGTGGCCACGGGTCGCTAAGTTCACCATGCTGGATCCCTGGAGTTCCCAGCCAGGGGTCCTGTGTCATTCTGAGGGCATTCTGCCCACTGGCTCCCTAGAATCTGATGTGTCCCAAAGGGGTTTTGAACACTACCAGCATTTCAAGTTTCAACAGGGACTGGAGATGCTGAACCAGAGCAAAATTAGGACGGGTCAGGGAGCATGCAATAATCACACTGTGGGGGACAGCGTGTGTCAAACCGCTTGTGCTACCGGAAGTCAAACGTGTGGCGGCAACGTGGGACCAGGGCAGCAACAAGGACCCGGTGGCTTCCTTGTGTCCCTTCCCTCCCCTCTGTGCTGAGTCCAGGGGTAACTTTCCTTGAGTTCATATATTGCTTATCACTTCTCAGTGACCTGACAGCTAACATATAGCACCCATTCTTTGGGGAATAAAGTTTGGGGTGTCCAAAGGGAGAGTTATGAACAATGGCTCCTTATTAAGTGCTCACCTTAATATGTAAATATGTAAATCTGAGATGAATTTTTCATTTCCACTAATCCAGGGTTTACCTAATCTAAATAGTTCCTATCAGAAACTGTAATTGAGGTCAGTGGAGACTCTTGTCTAGGATTTTATGGTAAAGGGGACGAGGAAGAGAAATGGGATATTCAACACCAAAAACTTGTCCTTTAGCTCTGCAGAGAGTGGCTCTGGGAAGCAGAATTTTAAAAAGTAACATTGCTGTAATCCTGGTACTTGAGAGGCTGAGACAGGAGGATCACAGGCTTGAGGTCAGCCTCAGCAACTTAGCAAGACCCTGTTTTCAAAATAAAAAATAAAATAGGGTTGGGGGTATAGCTTGGAGGTAGACTGACCCTGGGTGTAATCCCCAGTAACACACACACACACACACACACACACACACACACACACAAACATTGACTCCCATATGGTACTAACACATTCTTGCCCTCACACCCCTGAGAGCAAGGCCATCCACCTTGTCTCCCCTAAAATAGGCAAAGTAAGGTAAAAAAAATACCACCAGCCAGCAGATGTGCCCGACTCAGGGTACCAAACCTCAGGACCTCAGGAACCCCAATCTGAAGTCAGTAATCCAAGAATCAAGTAATTTCCCAAATCACCAGTAATGTCTATGGAAATAATCTTGGGCTTACTCTAATTAAATATAATGTTGTAAAGGAAAGTTTCCCTCCAGTAGTCCCTGCGACTCTGCCTCCTTAACAATAAAGATGTTACGGGACATACCCACCCCCGGGCATGTCTGTATGGAGCCAGGCTGCCCAACGGGTTTCCAGCACAAAACAGCCATTCATACATCTGACTGTACTAAGCCAGCAACTGATCCTCAGTTTTGAAGGTATGTATTTAATCACAATCTATGTAGCAGAACAAGAACCACAGCATTTTCCTCCAACTTTAAAACTGCGCCAACTACAGACAGAAGGATGGGTTTTTATTAGATGTTTTTCCTGTTCTGAATAGGAGTGTTTGCTCACATTTTTCTTTTTTTGTTTGTTTTGTACTGGAGATGGAGCCAAGGGGCATTCTACCTCTGAGCCCAACCCTCAGCCCTATTTTATTTTGCAACAGGTCTCGATAAGTTGCGGAGGGTCTCCATAAGTAGCTGAGGCTGGCCTCGAACCTGTGATCCTCCCGTCTCAGCCTACCAAGTACTGGGAGTACAGGCATGAGCCTACCTACACTGACTCGTTTGCTCACGTTTATATGTATACTACACCTTTTGACCTGTAGATCATATATGCTATTTGATGGCTGGCAGAATGTGATTTTAAAATGATTGAAGACTAATGTAGCTCAGTGGTAGAGCACTTGCTTAGCACGTGTGAGGCTCTGGGTTGCAGCTGAGCACCATATACATACACACACAAAGAGACTAAGTTGTTATTCGCTACCTATTTATATAATACTTTATTTTTAAGCACATCATCAGACTACTTTTATGGACATATTTTTAACCTGGACACATGCTTATCCTGTGTTAAGCTTGATATACGCCGATACAGCTTTAAACCTTCTCCTGCAGTACTGATTTAATGTAGTCACAGTTACCCACATCTAAGAGTAGGTGCTTTAGTACTAAGCTTTCTTTTAAAACGAATTCCTTATGAAGCTAGAGAGAAAATAGAAAACAAAAGGCGCTTCAGATAAATGAGGAGAGGGGCAGCAGAATGGCAGGAGGGGCTGGGGGAGGGGACAAAGGCGGCTCAAGGAGGGAAAAGGTTCAAACATGTTATATCCATATACGAAGGTCTCACTAGCAACCTCACTAACATGCTGGGGAGGGAGGAGGAGGGGGCGGGGTGGGTCGTGGAGGGAAACACACCAAGCGCCGTGTGCATGTATGTTTTATCACTTTGAGCCTCACGATGATGTATAATTACAATTCATCAATAAAAACATATAAAGAAAGAATTCTTTAAAAACCCAATTCCTTAACTGCACTATGTTGTCCCCTAGTGGCAGAAAGAAATTGACGCACTTCCCAAAGGTCAATTTTACAAATGCTACTCTTCATAGAAACCCTGAAACTCGGGCATTTTTGTTTAAAACGGCGTGAATATCTCCAATGTATGCAAGAAGCAAAAAGTTAACAAATTATTTTGTTTACTTATCTGGCAAATATTTATTGAGCACCCTATAAGCCAAGCCCTGGGGTTGGGGACACAGTAAGACCAACCTCCTGACCACATACTAAATTCTAGTAATAAACAGAACAAAGGTAGACTGTCATATCCTGTGCACCCACTGGCCTTCTGTTTTCATGTATGAAGAATGTACTGGAAATATCAAATACTCTGGAGATGCCAGACATCTTTGTATTGCTGTTTTCTCTCCAACTCCTTCTCTGTCATTCTCCCTTATTTTATGTCTCCCTTCTCCAGGTAGGACCAGAACTTTCCACCCCCTTCCCTCAGGAAGTATCTGTTGAATAAAATAACTATGGGCTGGGGAATCCAAAGCCATGTGATCCAAACTAAGAGGCTTTCTTATCAGCAAAATAAGAGGGCTTTGCTATTTTCAATTATAAACTAAAATATTCATAGTTATAAAGTGAGGCAGTCTCATAAAAAACTAGTAAGTCTCCATATAAAAACTGATGCAATAATGTACCACAGTAAAAGTTTTGGATGTAAACATTACAAGTGTGTGAACATTCTTTATTCAGAATCTCACATCTGACAAAACAATAATCATTAAGTCTCAATCTGCAGAGCACTGACTTTCTCCCCGTGCAGAACCTTGTTTTAAAAGAAAGTGGTGTATCAGACCTAATATTTTTCCTAAATATATGAGCTCCTTCCTTCCTTTGTTCCTTCCTTCGTTCGTTCGTTCCTTCCTTCCTTCTTTCCTTCTTTCTTTCTTTTGGATTGAACTCAGGGGCATTCTACATCTGGGATACATCCCTAGCCCTTTTTATTTTTTATTTTGAAACATGGTCTCGCTAAGTTGCTGAGGCTGGCCTCAAACCTGCGATCCTCCTGAGCACTGGGATTTCAGGGGTGCACCAATGCGCCCGGCTCTTATGGTATGTTGGGTGTTATAGGGTTGACCTAGGAAGTAGACAGGAATCTCAGACACCTTGGATCACTGGTCTTGGCTGAGCTGGACCCCACCACACAGGGGGAACCCCAAGGGGTGCGGGGATTGCTAGTGTCCATTGCGGGCTCATGTGGGAGAGGGACTGGCTGGTACTTTCTTCTCACCCTAGAAGATGCTTGAATGCTCCAGGCACATGAAGAGATTTTTGTTGAAATGATGCTACTATTTTTATGTTTAAGCACAATGTAAACATATTCTATATTTCAACATATTATCTCTCTCCAAATAAAATAAAGCTACTTAGATATTTCCAAGAGAGTCTCATAGGAGCATAACATTTCACAAACACTTGAACACTTGTAAGTTCTTGCTGCTGAGCCCCTTCCAGTGAAGGGAGGCCTCTGTGACAGGGGCTTCAGTGTCAAGCAAGCCACAGTGACAGGGTCTTACAGGTACACAGGAAGTGGGGGTGGGGCACTATGCAAACCTTACTATGTGATCCAAATTAGTGGTAAGCATAAGGGACCAATGTTAAAATATGCAAAGCAAGCTGTGTTAGGTAAATTCTCTTTGGAAAAAACAGTCTATCTGGTTTTTGAGCACAATCTCTAGGTCTCAACAAAATTCAAGTAATTGATTTAAATATTTCCTTCATGGCCAAGGTCTACCATTCATTCTACTGACTGATATTCTACCTCATTCCTTAGGATTGGAAAAGGGATGGTGGAAATAGGCTTGAATCCAACTCAGATTCCAAATTTAAGGGGGAAAAATGTCCAGATTGTTACTTCAATGATCTGTTGAAGTAAAGTTTTAAACAGAAGTAGAACTTAAGCTATTCAAGGTCACACTGAAAGTAACCAAATATGGGGATCCAGGCTTAAACATCACCATGAAGATCGACTGTGGTCCTAATCTCTGGGTTAAACTCAAAACGTTTTGATAGCAACCACAATGGATACCTGTATAATTGGAGGGCACTTGTGAAAAAAAGATAGGTTCTGAATTGAATGCTAAAACCTTCCTTACAGTGCGATAGCTTGTTAAAGTTTACAATTTTGAAAGTACAAACAAGGCACAAGCTGTCCCTCGGTCCTCTGCAGCCATCACAGCAGCCGACTGGAAGTCACCTGTTCAATGCCTGCAATTCTCCCTGCCACCTTCACATGAAGAATATAGGTTGATGTCCCTGCAGTCCCACAAATACTGCAGTTGGGGACCCCAAGGCATTTCTCACCCCACCTGCCCAGCGGGAAGATTCCAGACCAAAGGAAGGCTATGCAGGAGGGCTCTGGTTGTCTAGCCATCAGACCCGGGCCCTTAGAAACCAGGTTGTCTTCCCTAAAACCTGACCAGGGGTTATCAAAACCCAAATCCTCCCAGTGCCCACCACGCTCTACTTCCTGTCTCCTGTATCACTCACAAGACTTTGAAGGGTTTGGGCAATTTACCTGTAGCTGGAATCTTCTCAGAAAAAGGATGATTTATTACACAACTCACCAATTTTGTACAATATGCCCAACCTTACTCAGAATACAAAGAAATAGTCAATAAATATATCTTATCATTTTTCACAAAGACAAAAATGTTACTCAATGGACTGACCCCAAGCCCCCTCCTTTTTTGTAGTTCTCAGTAGTGAACCCAGAAGTGTTCCATCACAGGGCTACATCCTCAGTCCCTTTTAAAATATTATTTTGAGACAGGGTCTGGCTAAGTTGCACAAGCTAGCCTTGAACTCCTGCTTCAGTCTCCTGAGTAGCTGGGATTGCAGGTGTGGGCCTCCGCACCCAGCTGCCAACCCCTATCCTTGAACATTCATAAAAGCCCTTCCTTATATTATTAATGTACAGACAATTCTAAAAATCTTGGCAAAACTATGGAGACATTAAAAACCTGAGCGGTTGCCAGGGGTTGGGAGGGGTCAGGACAGATGAACGGGGATGTTCATCACAGAGGATGTTCAGGGCAAGCGTCTGCATGTATTATAACAATAGACACGTATCACCTCACATCTGTCCAAGTCCACAGATGTACAACACCAAGAGAGCCCTAACACAGACGATGGGCTCTGGGTGGTGACGATGTATCAGTACAGGTTCACTGACTGTAACAAACATACCCCCTCTGCTGGGGGATACTGATAATGTGTGGAAACAGGAGGTATTTGAAAATCTCTGTACCTCTCACTCAATTTTTCTGTGAATCTAAAACTGCTATAAAAACAAAGTATTTTTAAAAGCAAACATTCACACACACCCTGGTGGTACATTCCCCAGCCTGTGCTGCATTTCATATGCTGAGAAATCATCTAAAAGTATTAGGCTGCGGGAAGGGGAGGGGGAGACGCACTGCTCCTGTGCGTACATCTCCCAGCTTTGTCTTTGCTCTCCTAATTCTGCTAAACCAGAAACCCAAAGCCTGAGCCCTTTCATGGACTATGGGATCCTCCTAAATGGGGCTTTGGCAACAGCCCCCTCTGTGTTCACAGGGATGAAGACAGATGCCCCCACAGCCGCCTCAGGAAGCACAGAAGTGGGAATCAGAAGGGAGCAGGACAAGCCAGGCGTGGGGCATGTGCCTGGAATCCCAGTACTTGGGAGGCTGAGACAGGAGGATGACAGTTTTGAGGCCAGTCTCAGCAATTTAGGGAGACCCTCAGCAACTTAGTGAACCCTGTTTCAAAATAAAAAATGAAAAGGGCTGGGGGTGTAGCTCGGAGGTAGAACACCCCTGGGCTCAACCCCCAGTACCAAAGGAGGAGGAGGAGATGAAGGCTAGCCACATCACAGAAGGGCTGCCTGATGTCAGCCCCATACGGCAGCACCATTACCTACACAGGATGGTCAAACGCGAACCTGTGGGGCATCACCCTTCAACCGAGGAGCAAGGAGGGCGAACGCCACTCATCTTACTAGCCAGTTGCATGATGGAGAAAACAGCAAAAAAGTCAAGTCAGAACAAAATGTCGTTGGGGCATGCAAACCTTGTAAACTCCTTTAGTTTTTTTTTTGTGTGTGTGTGTGTGTGCTACTGGGAGTTGAACCCAGGGGTGTTCTATCTCTGAGCTACACACCAACTTGGTTTCATTTTTATTTTGAAGCACGGCCTCACTAATTTGCCGAGGCTGGCCACGAACTTGCAATCCTCCTGTCTCAGTCTCCCAAGTATTGGGATTATGGGCTTGTGCCACCACAAAAATACATATGGCACCAGGAAAAATCTATAACTCCAGTGCTTCTGTTTCTAGCCCAAATGAAACCGGCTCCCCCTAAAGTGGACAAACACCCTCCAAAATGAACAGCTTCCTGACCACTTGATTTTCTGGTTCCTCAGGGTGAGAGGAGAGGCTGAGGGCTGCCCCCGCTCCCATGGGCGCCCAGGAGGCTGAGGCCGACATGCTCTCTGGCTATCTAAACCTACACCTGTCTATTTCCTTTCTTTGACCACTTGCCACCTCTTCTATAAAAGCTTCCCTTGCGATCCCCAAAGAGGAAGGGTTGTTTTTGTTTGTTTGGATTTGACTTTGTTTTTGTTTTTCAGTACTGGGGATGGAACACAGGGATATTCTACCTCCAAGCTACACCCCAGCCCTTTTTTTTTTAATTTGAAACAGGGTCTCACTAAGTTGCTGAGGACCTTGCTAAGTTGCTGAGGCTAGCCTTGAACCTGCGATCCTCCTGTCTGAGCCTCCTAAGTACTAGGATTACAGGCATGTGCCACCACATCGGGCTAAAGATGAAGATTAGAAACAAGAAAGTTTCCTCTATCTTCCTTCAAAGCTGACTTTGAATAAACCCTATTTTCCTATAAACTTGACTCGGAGCTTTTGTGGAGCAGGGGGCGTTACCTCACCTGGTAACATGATGGGGGGACCGTACATCCCACCAGCACACGGACGTCTTCCAACACCTGTATGTTCCCTGTGACCACACTTTACCATCCGTGTCCCTCGCCCCAGAGCCAGCATGCCAGGCCTGGGGTGCTGGTGAGTGAGGAAGAGACCCATTCTTGAAGGCTCCCTCCTGCTGGCATGCCCCCTGCTCCTTCACCCTACCCTGAGGTCGCTGGCCCTCAGGACATGGCAGCTCTCCTTCACGTCCTCAGCCACGTCCCCTGGGGGCTCTCCTCTCCCAGGCTGCTTTGTTCCAGCAGGTTATGCTCAGGGGCCAGTGGGGACACTTCCTTTCCTGCAGTGTTAACTGGAATGTCTTCACAGGTCACTGGTGAGGAGGCTGGCCCTAGCGTAGGGGGGTAGGAGCCACGTCTAAGATGAGAGGCGCTGCGCAAGCGCCCCTGTATGGAGATTCTTTCTTCTTTGAGCATTCAGGGTGCCGGGCAGCCTCTGATGGCATGCGTCCATCTGGTTCAAACCCCCTTGCCTCTGGATGCATCGTCCTTGGACAGCATTTCAGTCAGCCGCCACGCAGCAGGGCGGTTAAGGGGTTGGAAAGCGTGCAGTGGGGGATGATGCCCACCTAGAGGTATCAGGGTGCAGCCCACTGGACACCCCGCTAGAGGGGCCGCCCCATCCCTCCTGCACTCTCCGCTGTTCTATGATGTCTCGCCTTCTCACATGTGGAAACCAAGCTCCCGCCTTGTGCCAAGTACAGAATTCTTCCCACGGTCGCATGATTAATAGCATGATCACTTTCCATTTTTATAGTGTTTAATTGCACAGAGTGCTTTCTATGTCTCATTTAATCTTCCCTTCACAGAAACACACACTGTAAAGTGTTTTGTAATTTACCAAGTGCTTCAGTCCTGCTCGTGGCTACACACGATCCTGCCGCCATGAAGTTAAGTGGCACTCCCCTGATATCCCAGATGAGGAAATGACCTCCTGGAGGTTAAAACACAGGGCTAGTGACAAGAGAGTTGAAAGCAGGCTCTGAAAGAGGCCTTCGCACACCCGTGTTTGTGGCGGCATTATTCACGATAGCTGAAACAGAGAAGCGACCCAAGTGTGCACTGATGGCTGGATGTATAAATAGAATGTGGTACATACATTCAGTGGAATATTACTCGGCCTCAAAAAGGAAAGAAACCCTGAGACATGTCACAACACGTATGAAACTTGTCATTATGCTAAGTATAATAAGCCAGTCACAGAAGGTCAGGTACCACATGATCCCCCTCATATGTCCAGAGTGGAAAGATTCATAAAGACAGAGTAGAACTGACAGGGGAGCAGGACTGAGGGGTCACTGTTTAGTAGGCACAGACTTTCAGTTTCATAAGACGCAAAGAGTCCGGAGATGGAGGTTTCACATACGGATGCATTTAATACCATTGAACTATACATTTAGAACAGTTAATATGATACATTTCATGTCATGTGTATTTTACTACGATAAAAAAATTGGAAAAAAAATTCCACTGGGCTATTGAGAGAAAGGAAAACACACAGTTAGCAGGGATTTTCTGCAACTCTGGGTACAGGACTGTGAAATGAGGCTCCATGATCCTGGAGAGTTGCATAAGCCCCCCGTTTTCTGCATGCCCCTCTGCACGCAGATACGGCCAGCCTGAGCTGCAAACGTGACCACACCATCACGCTGTCGCAGTTTTCTCAGCTGTCTCCAGTTTCAGTGGAGACCTGTGCACTTTAGGGACAGGATGAGCCCCTCTGTTCTAGAACTGCAGCAATTATCCCTGGGCAACAGGGCCTGGAAACGTGCGCTGGGGGCTAGCAGAGGGAGCGCCTGGGTTTCCAGTCAAGAGTCTATTGGGTTTTATTTGCTGTTCTGAAGTCTTGGCCGTGCTGGCCCTGGAGATGTTGGATTCAGGCTGAGGAAAGGGTGGAGTGAGAAGGAAGAGAGGTTGAAATGAGATTCTCACTGCATTCTTCTGGTGACAGATTTGGAACATGAGCTAATGCACACACCAGCCCAGCCAAAGCTTCAATAAAAACAATGCTATCTACAACTGCCCCGGGCATCTTTCTGCGCACAGAGCAGCCTCTCCCCACTGGCTCCCAGCAGCAGCCTGGTTGTTTTTGCAAAAATTGATGCAAGGGTGTGGGTAATCCTCCCAAGCCAATATGTCATTTTGTTTAACTTTAGAAATATTTGATCGCGCTGATTTGGCAATGGGAAAAAAAGTTTTCTATAGCAAAAATTCTTCATCTCTGCGGGAATTAGTCTGAGCAAGTACGGGAGGGCGCCCAGCCTGATACCCAGCTTCAAGCTCCACTCCTATGCCGACCTTGATTTCACCTTGACCTGCGCACAGACTGATGCAGAATAGCTGCTTTTCTCTCTTGCCTGGAAAATTCAGAACTAGTTCTAAATCATGACAATTATCTTTCTCTGTTTTGCAGTGCTGGGGATGGAACCCAGGGCCTCATGCATGCTAGGCAAGCTCAAAGTTCCTTGAGCCTCCACATTTGATCCAAAGGAAGCACGGGTGGGCTAAGGCACTGCCAGTACCAAGGTCAGGACTGTAAACTCGGCGACCTCTCTTAAACATCAGCCTCATTCCCATAGTCAAGTTGCCACGTGGTGATGCATTTCTTTTCTTTTTTTTTTTTTTTTGGTACTGGGGATTGAACCCAGGAACATTCTACCTCTGAGCTATACCCACAGCCCTATTTTTTATTCTGTTTTGAAACAGAGTCTCACTAGGTTGATGAGAGTCTCATCAACCTATGATCCTCCTATCTCAGCCTCCCAACTACTGGAATTACGGGTGTGCGCCAACACACCCGGCACAGTGGTGCATTTTAAATGATTATTATTAGAAAACAGACAATTAAAATTGTATCAGTCCTAGAACATAAAATGCTGGGGGATAAAAGGACCCTGTATGAAAATTAAGAAATGGAATTATGCTGGGTGTGGTGGCGCACGCCTGTAATCTCAGTACTTGGGAGGCTGAGGCAGGAGGATCACAGGTTCAAGGCCAGCATGCAGTAAATTAGTAGACCCTCAGTAACCTAGAGAGACCCTGTTTCCAAATAAAAAATAAAAAGGGCTAGGGGTGTAGCTCAGAGGTAGAATGCCCCTGGGTTCAATCTCCAGTACCAAAAACCAAAATGGAATTATGGTAAAAATATAGTCAAGCAAGTCCCAGCGAGGCAGGGGAAGGCACAGCTGAAGCAGGGTGGCCATCCCAGCTGCAGCCCACAGTGGTGTCTACACAGCCCCCCCAGGGGGCCATGCCGGGGGGGGGGGCGCGTTGGTAGGAGACTACATAGAACGATGTGGCCCACACCGAGTCAACGCGCCATGTACTTCTCCACATCAGGTCTAATGCGACCACAGACGGACACCCCCGATGTCTGGTACCGTTCTCTCTTTAAAATCCTTTTTCCTGGCTCTACCTCTCCCCGTCATTAATACACATCGCTCATGTGCTAACTTGAAAGGGTTGTATTTTATTGTGGTTTTCATCCTCTGTATCTCAGAAACATGTTACGACAATTATACCAGTTTGTCGTCCAAGGACAATAGCCAACAATCCGAGCATGAATAAGTTCCTCCAGCAAAGGCAGAGAAAGAAAACCCCTCCCCCCAGAGTTTCATATGTTCACTTTGGTTTCCAAAATGCTACATCATGCCCAGTTTGAATCAAAAACTAATGCGCACATTGGATTTACCAAAACCCGAAGCTGCATCTAAAAGTAATTATAAAGATCAAAATGTGTTATTCTGCCAGGTATGATGGCACATGCCTGTAATCCTAGCACGTAGGAGGCTAAGACAGGAGGAGCCCAGGTTCGAGGCCAGCCTCAGCAGCTTAGTTAGGCCCTCAGCAACTTAGCGAGATCCTGTTTCAAAATGAAAAATAAAATAGGGCTGGGAGTGTAGCTCCGAGGTAGAATGCTCCTGGGTTCAATCCCCAGTACCAACCAACCAACCAAGCAACAGAAAACCCCAAATATGTTATTCTCGATGTGCGAGGAGGCTGCTTCTCAAAGGCTCTTGGGTGGCACAGCCCATGGCTGCATCCTAGCGCATCACTTGAAAGCGGACGCGTGTTTAAGCTGTACACGCTCTCTCATTCCTGCACCTCACCCCTTCGGGCCCCGATTTGGGGAGAGGTTAAGCTTGAGGTACAATCTGCAATTATAGAAAGGTTCTTGCCACGGGCCCATTTCAGGGTGGAGCCTGTGATGCTGGGCTCTGACATCAGGCAGTTGACTGACGACCAGTCACAGACGATACTTAATGCAAAGAGTGGCCCGGGGCGTAAAAGCTGGACTCAGGACGGATGTAGTTCAAGCCTCAGCTGCAGGGCTTCCTAGCTAAGTGACACTTAGACCACTTATCCCCTCTGCGCATGGTCGTTCTAAGGACTGATGACTTTCACATCTGTAGCAGAGTACTCCGCACAATGCAGGCTTCCGCAGATGTGGGTACCAGGTGGCAGGCACCGCTGGCTGCTCTGCATGAGTTACCTCGTTTCTTTCCTTCTCTGTTCTTCTCTTCCCCATCACACTCTTCCCTGGGCACACAGACACAGAGATGACTAACTCATCACTACGCACACACAGCTTCATCAGCAGCCAGCTGCGTGAATGAACCCAGGGGCATTCTACCTCTGAGGTACACCTCCAGCCCTTTTTATTTTGAAAAAGGGCCTCAATGAGTTGCTGAGGCTGGCCTCAAACCTGTGATCCTCCTGTTTCAGCCTTCTAAGTACTGGGATTACAGGCATGCACCACTGTGCCGGGCTGATAGTTGAATCCTCTACTCTTCCAATTCTTTCTCTTTCACCAGTTCCTTGCTTATTGGGATCACTATAAAAATGACTTAGCCAAATTTGGAGGTGCATTTGGTATCTCTGTGATAGATCTGATAGTGTTCTTTCAAAACCTGGGGCCCTACTTATCAGGTTATATTACAATCTTTTTGCTCTTACCAATTTATGGGCTTATTAGCAATTCTAAAAGTTACAAAAGAAAGGCTGCCCATGCCAACAGAGTTTGGATTATTTTGCAATAACTTGAAAACCTGGAGAGCATTTCTGGACCATGCGTTAAGTGTCCCTGCACAGATTCACCATCCACCACACGTGCTTAACCGCCAGGCTCTGCCCTCCTGCGGGGTAGCCTGCCTCTCCAGCCCCAAGCGCCCAGAGGGATCGTGCGCTCCACCAATGGCTGGGCAGGTAAAGTGTGCACAGCCAGGATGGGCTGGGGACGAAAGAACATATACAAGTTTCCATGCGTGAGTATAAATGCTTATGGGGTCAGGCTTTTCAAGTAAAAAAACCCATAAGCCTATGAATTGTGTGAATTTGGAAACTAGATTTCAAGTGACTTTGCAATAGAATGTTTAAAGATGCAAATGGTCAAGTCTAGAAGAAGACTAAGTCTAATTTTTAAAGGGGAGAAGGGAGAAGTACAGTTAATTAAAACCATTTCCTTTCCATTTCCATTATAATGAAGGGATGGGGTTACAGCTCAGTGGTAGAGGTCCTGCTTGGCATGTGTGAGGCCCTGGGTTCAATCCCCAGCATGGAAAGGGGGCGGGGGGGGGGTGATTATAATGAGGACCTCTTCCTGTCCCCACCACTGAAGCTCTGAGCACTCTTCCTTGTAGGATGTGTGCGGCTTCAGCGGTAAATACACGAAAGGCAGTGCTAAGCTTCACAAGGCTGTAGATGCGGATGGTGCCTAGTCCCCGGGGAGGCAAACTTTGCAAAGGAGTCCCAACCCTTCTCGGCTCATCCAGTCCACAGAACGAGGACGCAACTAATATTTCTAACCCTTTCTCTTTGTGAAGAAAGAAAAAGAGTGGGGCTAGGAGAAGTTCTTCATTTTGTTTCCTAAAAGACCAATATTAGGAATCTTCGAATTTCCAGGAAACTTCTACAGGGCTGGTGTGACGTTAAGTAAAATAGGTGCTAATACACAGCTTTTCAAACAAAAGTGGGAAAGCGCTCAGGGTGCAGATGCCTGACATGAAGCCCGGGGCACTGTGAAACGCCCTGGCTCCAGGCTCCAGAGCGCTCCCCAGAACGGGGAGGGAATTTATGGCCGACAGTTTATCTGATTTCTTCACCAGTAGGTTTAAAGCATACTCGGTATCCATATTTAATAGAGCAGCTGGCTGGACCATGAGGGAGGTGACGGAACGATACAGGAATGAGCAGATGGAGCTTTCTTTCTCAAAGTAGTCACCAGATCTGAGTCAATCCACAGGCTCATCAAGGCCCGGTCGGACCACATTTGGAACAAAATGTATATTGAGGAGAACACTTAATGGGCACCTAAGGCATATTTTTTCAAATGACCTAACTGTTATTTTTGGAATTTTATTCAATTCACATAAAATTAGGCTGCTAATACATGTCATACAAAAAGCCAGGACTTGATCCGCAAAGGTGACACTGTGTAATAAATAAATCCACTGGACGGTCTTTTACAATCCAATAGACTGGGAGGCTGAGACAGGAGGATACCAGGTTTGAGACCAGCCTCAGCAACATAATGAGACTTTCAGCAACCTAATGAGACCCTGTTTTAAAATAAAAAATAAAAAGGGCTGGGGCAAAAAATAAAAATAAAAGCTCAGAGGTAGAATGCCCCTGGGTTCAATCCCCAGAAACAACAACAACAAAAAGAATCCAATAAATGTTTGTAATTTCTTGATTCATGGGAAGAGAAAAAAGCGACAGAGTAGCAGAAAGTTCCGGAACAACTAGTCCCGTCATCTCCCACATTTCCTTGTTACTGGTTATTGGTTTCTTGCTTGTCCTTACATAGTTTCTTTATGCAAGCAAATACAAAGAAATACTTATTTTTCCTTTTATATGTAAATAGTCATGTACTCCACAAAGTACTTGGGAGATGCCCCATGTAGGCACGCAGTTTCTTCATTTCTGATAGCTGCACACAGTTCATTTCTATAATTTGCTTAGCCAGCCCCTTATTGATGGGCATTAAGCTTTCTAATCTTTTGCTATTTTGAACAAAGCTACAGTCATGTAAGCGTATGGGAAAGGGTTCTGATAGACACCACCACCCCAGATCCCATGCCCACCATCAGTGGAATTTTATTGGAAAATAAAGACTGTTTATTTGCCCCAATCTCACCAACCACAGGGGCTGAGCAGCTGCTAGGATTTACCTGCTCTGAGGTTTCTCAGCCATTGGGAATATTTCTTTCTCTTACTATGAATGGGGTTGAGCATCCTTTCACAGGTTTTATTCGAATTCCCTTTTAAATTTTTTATTTTTACTTTTGGAACAGGGTCTCACTAAGTTGCTGAGGATCTTATTAAGACTGGCCTTGAACCTGCGACCCTTCTGTCTCAGCCTCCCAAGTGCTGGTCTCTTTTCCTTTATTTAATCTTTGGATCCTTTGCCTATTTTTTTTCAGCAGTGTTGTTTATTATTAAGGCTTTCTAGAAGTTTCTATATTGATATATTAGCCATTTATCTGCAAATAATTTTCCTGGTTTTTTTCCTTTCTCTTCAGTGATCTCTCCCCACCCCCATTCAAAAGTGGCTTAAAAATTAGTTGATTTTTTTAATCAGTATTATCTGTCCTGGTTTCCAGATTCTAAACAATTAGAAAGGTCTGCCAAATGCACAACTATGAGAAAATTCTCCTATTTTGGGTTTTCAAAAAAGTTAAAGCTACACAAAGCAGAGACAATGTACAAGGACCTCAGGTTAAACAATTATCAAGGTTTTGCTGTCTTTGCTCCTTCAATCCTTTCCCCCCTCCCTCTCCAAAAATTTTAAGGCAAACCCACAATATCAAGTCAGTTTTACCCCTATATACTACACTATGACTTTAAAAAGTATAGATATTCCCTTGCATTGCCATAAAGCTATTATTACATATAACAAAATTACAAACTTATTTGATATCTAATATTTAATCTACATTCAACTTTGTCCAGTTGCCTCAAAAATATCTTTGTACAGTTGGATTATTTAAATAAGAATGTATTTGTAGCTGGGGATGGTGGTGCATGCCTGCTAGCCTGTAACACCAGCTATTTGGGAGCTGAGGCAGGAAGATTGCAAATTCAAGGCCAGCCTGGGGAACTTAGGGAGACCCTGTTTAAAAATAAAATATAAGAGCTGGGACTGAAGTTCTGTAGCATAGTGCTTGCCTAGCGCACACGGCCCAGGGTTCAAACCCCAGTACCTCAAAAACAAATGCACCTGTGGTTTCATTTTTAAAACATGTATCTATTAAATATTTGATCTATTAGAAATTTGTCATGGTGTATGGAACAATTTATTGTTCCTTTTATATGGTTATCCAGTTGTCCCAACATTTATTGGGTAGTCCATTTTTTCCATTTATTTTAAATGACACTTTTCCATTCATTTGTTTCCATATGTAACTTGACCATTTTTGGCTTTCCAATTTGTTCCGCTCTCCTATTGTTTTCACGTCCCAGGACCACACTTTTAACTACTGAGGCTGCATAATGTATTGAGAAACATTTCGTGTGTCCATTTAGTTTCGTGTATTCACGTGAACTTTAGAAGTTGCTTCCCATTTTTTAATGGTAGGTATTTTATTGGGAAAGTATTTAACACATTAACTTGAGAGGAACTGTATATTTATAATCTTGCATTTTCCTATCCCATTTTTTTCAGATTCTTAGGAGTGTTTTACAGTTTCTTATTTTACATATTTCACCTTAAGTTCATTCCTTGGTACATAATCTGTTTTTTGTTTTTGTTTTTGTGGAACTGGAGATGGAACTCCAGGCCACTCTAACTCTGAGCTACAACCCCAGCCCTTTACATTTTTTTTATTTTGAGACTAGGAATTGTTGAATTGCTCAGGCTAGCCTTGAACTTGCTATCCTCCTGCCTCAGCCTCCCCAGTAGCTGAGATTTCAGGTGTGGACCACATAATCTGTTGTGTTACTGTCATAAATGTGGGCTTTTCTTCCTCTGAAGACTTTACTTGGGCTGCTCTATGGGGGTACAGCTTCTGACAGGGTCACGTTCTTGCCCTCTGTCTGCAGAGAGGCTCAGAGGCGCGGCTCGTCTGCACTGTGAGGAGCAGGGTGCATCTCTGAGACACAGTCGGAGCAGGGCCGGGCAGATGACGGCCTTCCCATCTGACTCCCATCCCATCCTCGGCGGGGCCAGGGAAAGCAGAGGGCCCACTGAGCCATGAAAAAGTACACAGGGATCTGTGAGTTTTCTTCCCAGCTTTGAAGGAGGCTAAGCTTTGTGTGAGGTATAGTAAATAATTTGTGATGTGGTTACCTGTACCATAAGGTGCGCTTCTACTAGATAGTTGTTTTGAGTTCCCAAGAAAGATGACAAAGGCCCTGGCGGTTGCTGCCAGCGCAGCTCTGGGTTCTGCGGGCAGTCTTACTGCTTTTTGGTGCTGGGGACGGAATCCAGGGGCACTCTACCTCCAAGCTACACCCCAGCCCGATTCATTTACTTATTTATTCATTCATTCATTCATTCATTTTTTTGTGTGTGGTACTGGGGGTTGAACCCAGGGGTGTTCTACCTCTGAGCTACACTCCAGCCCTATTTTATTTTGAAACAGGGTCTCAGGAGGTTGCAGAGGGCCTCTGTTACAATTGAAGGTATGTATACACAGTTCTGTGTATATACTCCAAGGTATACAGTCACAGTCTACTTATTGCTGATGGGCTCTGTCTTTTCGATAGCGATTAGACTCTTCTCAAATTAGTTTCTGCCCACCTCTCTGTAGAACAGAGGAAAGAACAAAGCCGGCTCACACGGGTCAGATTTGCTGGCAATTGGGGATATTTGATTCAGAAACTGATACCGGCTAGGATCTCCCACAGCTCAGCCAGCACGCGAAGAGGTTTTTGAATCCTAAAGCATCAGCCATCATGATGACGGGTCATATAAAAACGTCCCGGTAACCTCTACTCTGTGACACAGTGGTCACGGCTGCACAACTGCAGGCCCACGTGTGTACAGTGAGCGTCTCGCTTTCCCAGGACAGGAGAGGAACGTCCCCCTGGGAGGCCGGCTAAGCCTGGCCACTTGAGGATGGGCGACCATTTCATACTGGCTGGATTTTCCCAGAGCTCTGTAAGGAGCCCCAAACCCAACAGCTGCACACAGTTCAGATTGAGAATCAAGACCTCGGCGCATAGTTCTCAGAAAAGAGGGATTTATGAGACAGTTGGTGACACTCAAGTTTTACCCTCTGTCATAAAGCTGTGGAAAGGAAAACATGGTCTTTTCTGACCATGGCGGGCTGTGCACAGCTCCCTGGCAAAACCACCCCACAGAGGGAAGAGGCGCGGCCTCGCGGGGCCCGGGCAGGAGTTTTTCAGGATTAGTGGCGCAAAAAAGCCGAAGTCAGAGCAGGGTGAGACCCAGGCCTTCCTGGGCTCTGCTTCTCGCACATTCTCCCTCCCAACCAAAGCCCAGGAGCCTCCAGGCCACTCCCGTGTGACTCTCGGTTCCGATGGCCCAGGCAGAGCCCGGAGGTCTGCAGGCCCGCAGAGGCGGAGGCCGCGCCTGAGCCTTCCTGTCGCCCCTTCCTTTCTGGGTTATTAATTTTCTTTTTTCAGTGCCGGGCATGGAAGCCAGGGCCTTGCACTTGCTAGGCAAGCACTCTACCACTGAGCTGCACCCCCAACCCACCAAAGAGCTTTTCCAGTGCACATTTTAGTGTCGCGATGGGGACTGGTCACCCTAGGTGACAATGCCATCGAAAACACTTAGGAGGGGAATTTTATGCTAAAACTGGCAACTTAAGATCCAGGTAGCTTTGCTACTGCCTAAGTAGCCCAGAAGGGCAACATCATGTCCCACCACTGAAGGACAGTTCAGCACGACACGGCCTGAGGCGCTAGAACTTAAACTGGAAATTCTTTTTCTTTTTTTTTTTTGTAATGAGGATTGAACCCACAGGTATTCTACCTCTGAGGTACCCCCCCAGTCCTTCCTTTTTATTTTTATTTTGAAACAGGGTCTCCCTAAGTTGCTGAGACTGACCTCGAACCTGCAATCCTCCTGTCTCAGCCTCCCAACTCTGGGATTACCGGCATGTGCCACCGCGCCCAGTTTAAACTGGAAATTCTTAAAATTAATGATCCCCTTTGAATTTCTCTGAGGACTGATGGAGGACTCGATGCGCACACACAGATTCTTTCTCTTGGTCATCCATGTTTAGATTCTTTTGTATACTTCATTTGTTTTGGAATACATGTTTTAGGAGATTTTTCAACACCCCAGAAGAACTGCTTCCAAGTGGACTGTGAGTCACGGTCGACATCTCTGTGAGAAAATCCGAGGGATGCAAAGTCCAGGATTCGGTGTAATTTTGTTGGGCTGTCAGACTTTAATGACTCTTCTGCCAGAATGATTTTGCTCAGTTACAACTAAAACTATCCAGATGTGTGACAGATGTTTATGGTCAGGGTCAAGAGTGTTGACTCTGCAGCAGTTAGTTTTTAAAACAGAGAGTTCTAAGCAAAGACGAACAGAGCACAGACAAAGCTGGGACCGGGCACTCCTTGCAAGAGTCTAAATCACAGCCACCGTTTCCAACGCCACCACACCGTGCGCCACGGCCGGGAATCCAGGTGAGGAAGCTGGCCTTTCCAAGTCAACACCTATTTTTAAAGGCCAGCACACACACACACACATACACTATGATATGGTTTCCCTCAGAAAGTCCAAACGGCCAAACAATGACCGCATTTCTAATTTTAAATTCGAGTTAACAAACACCAAAGCAGAAACTGAGGTTTGATTTTAAATTTTTATCTACTAAAATTAAACTAGAATGTCATATACTCATTTTGTCCTTATTGCCCGGGCCAAACTATGTTTTTAAAAAATGTAAACAGAATTTTTTGTTATTATTCATTCTTATGCACACAGCCATACATAATACATATATAAACAAAGATAACAGAGAAGATACCAGCTCACTCTAACAAGAGCTAACAGCCACTTTCTGCAAAGTATAATGAGGTTTAGAAATCAGATTCTATATTTCAGAATATAGTAATTTCTAAAAGATCATTTTTAGGATCAACAGCATTACAAAAGCTACCAGAACTGTGTAAAGGAAGATTAGACAGATCTATGTTTCAAATATTATCATGACATCCATTAAAATCAGGAGAACTTACAGACATCCATGGCTATGTTGTTAGGTCTTGATTTATTAGCTGAAGATGAAAGGGGAAGGCATAAAAAGAAAAGAGAGTATTAGAAAGCAAAAGAAAGGAAGAGATGTAGAGGAAAAGAAAAGGAAGAGAAGGAAGAAAAGAAAGGGAGGAAGGGAAAGGAGAAGAGGAAGAGAAAGGGGAGAAGAGGGAAACAGGAAAGAGGAGGGAGAGAGAGAGAAGCACGCTCCTTATATTGTCCCTAAATACTCACTCGCCCTCTGACACACCAAATAAGGTCATCTGACTCGGATAGTCAACTGGGTTGGTTATTTTAAAAAGTCCATTCAGCTCAACAGCTGAGCTGAATCGTTTTTGACACACAGTCACTAATCCATTTAAACCTATTTATTCATCTGCTCTTGATGCAAGGGTTAAACAGAGGAGGCGCGGAGGCATTCCTACCTTTTTTATTCCACTATTGAATAAGAGATTACTCCATTCTTTCAAGAAACAGGTAAATCTTGTTGGACTTTTGAAAAGACAATCACTCTAATCTACTTTGATTTTAGTTGAAAAGAAACGCAGTGGAGAATTATCCTAGAGCCTGTGTTGCTCTACACACAAGGGACGAGTACTTTTCTTTTTTCTTCTTTTTAAATACTTTTATTGGTGCATTGTAATAATACATCATAGTGAGATTGAAAGTCATGCAAATCTACATGCACACGGCGCTGGCGCGTTTCCCTCCGCACCCACTCTCTCCTCCCTGCACTTGTCAATGAGGTTGGTGGTGATGCCTTCCTGTGTGGACATGACATTATTTGAACTGTTTCCATCCTCAAGCCTCTTCTTCCCCCTCTCCACCTCCCTCCCCTAATCCCCTTCCACTATTCTACTGCTCTCTCTCTCTTCATTTATCTGAAGGCCCCTGTTTCCTATTTTCTCCCTAGTTTTCGAATACAAGAGAAAACACATGAATTGACTTTGTGAGATTGGCTGATCTCACTTGGCATTATATTCTCTAGTTCCGTCCATTCTCCTGCAAACTATACAATTTTGTTGTTCTTTATGGCCAAGTAAACTTCCACTGTGTGTATAGACCACATCTCATCATCCATTCTTGTGTTGACGGACACCTAGGTTGGTTCCATAATTTGGCTCTTGTGAATTGTGCTGCTATAAACATGGGCGTGCATGTATCACTGTAGTATTCTTTGGGAAAGATTCCAAGGAGTGGTATGGCTGGGTCACATGGTAGTTCCATTCCTAGTATTCTAAGGAAATTCCATACTGATCTCCATAGTGGTTATAGTAATTTACAATCCCACCAACAGTGCATGAGTTCCCATGTAACCGCATCCTCACCAGCATCTATTATTGCTTGTATTCTTGATGACTGCCAATCTCACTGGAACAGGCACTTTCTATAAACCTGCTCAGAACTAGCAAAGCTCTGTGGGAACTGGAAAGGCAGAAAAGCTGAAATACCAAGAAATGTCCCAAGGAAGGCAGCCAGTTCTCTGAGGCTGGGAAGCTCAGTGGGTTGGTGGGGAGGTTGGAGGGCACTGCAGACCCAGGAGAAGACAATGCAGAGACAGAGTGACAAAGGCCAACAGCAGCCCGGAAAGGGAGCTGCCACTAAGGACCCAGCCCTGGGTACAAAGGATGAAATGGCTGGTATGTGAGCATTCACAAGGGTAACAGAGAGGGAAAGATTGCCAGTTCACTCTGACAAGGGGTAATGGAGCTGGGCGTGGTGGCGCACGCCTGTAATCCCTGTACTTGGGAGGCCGAGACAGGAAGATTGCAGGTGTGAGGCCAGTCTCAGCAACTTAGCAAGACTCTCAGCAACTTAGCAAGACACTGTTTCAAAATAAAAAGGGCTGGGGGTGTAGCCCAGAGGTAGAATGCCCTGGTTCAATTTCCAATACAAAACAAAGAAAAAAAAGTAATGCCCTATTTCTACAAAGCAGAACGATGACTAAAAATCAGATCCCACGTGCACCAGGCTTCCAAAGACCGCACAGCAACCCCCGGGGCTGAGAGCCCGCGGGCGGGGATGGGGTGCACAGCCTGGAACACCTGGTGGAAGGAGCCATTCCACCTGGCCCCTCTGGACCTTATTCATCTTCCAGCCCTCAACCCTACACCACCCAGGAATGCTCGTCCTCTTCTGCCCTGGGTTCATTTTACTGATGAAGGCTATGGGGGAATGCTGAACGCACGCACGCACGCACGCACGCACGCACACACCCCAGAGGTAGAAAGCAGCAAAGCATCTTAGGGACAATGTTGGTTAACACCTCACTTTCTAGATAAGAAAACTCGCTCCCTGAGAGGTTAAGTGACTTGTCCGGGTTCACAGGTGGCATCTGTTCTTCCCATCACGCCACCGACTCCACACACATCCAGAGGGTCAGAGGATCATGAGTTGCAGACATCTAGCGGAAAATATATCACGGTTTTTTTTTAGTGGTGGGGATGGAGCCCAGGACCCTGTGTATGCTGGGCAAGAGCTCTCTACCACTGACCTGCACCCCCAGCCTGATACACAATATCTTTAATAACCACAATAGATATTCAAAAATAACTGGAATGAATAATGAAGAGCATTTAGCATGGCTTGCCTGGTAAATACAAGATCTCACAGAAGGCAGTCACAGAAAAGTGTCCAAATCGTGCCTATCAAAGTCCTGATTCCGAAGGACATCTTTAGTTTATATGCTTAAGTTTATTTTTTGTTGTTTGGTACTAAGGATTGAACCCAGAGGCATTCTACCTCCCAACGACACTCCCAGCCCTTTATGTTTTTGTTTGGAAACAGAGTCTTGCTAAGTTGTTGAGGGTCTTTCAGTAAGTTGCTGAGGCTGGCCTCAAACCTGCAATCTTCCTGTCTCAGCCTCCCAAGGACTGGGATTACAGGTGTGCCCAGCTAGAAGCTTTGATTTCTGCTGAAAACATAATCATTTAGACTTTTTCTCTGCAACCCCAGCATCATGAATGACATGGATCAGCCGATAGGCAATGCACTGCGCCTCTTCCACTCACAGAGGCAGATGCGGAAAGCGCAAATCCACTTCCTCGTTCTGCACTGCTCGACAGGACGACTGCATTCTGAACTAAGAAGAATGAAGTCCCATTTCAAGTTCAGCTCCTCTGCTGCACTCGCCACTTTTTTCAAATGCTGAACATCTGGGGCTATGGGCCACCGTACAGATTGATCAGCACCAATTAGAGAACATTTCCATCAACACGGGCCGTCCAGTTCTACTGGACGGCACTGAGCCAGGTGTCAGGCTTCCCTGGCCTTGGCTCGGGGGCTGGCTGAGTGCATACACAATCAGATGGGACGTCAGCCTCCTGAGTCACCGCCCCTTTAGGCGATGTGAATCTGCTCCTCTAGGAGCTGAGCTTTCAGGAAAATGAACATTTTTCATATAAGTTTTGGGAGCTATTCTAACCTTCCAAAGTCTGTTCATGGACTCAGCTTAAAGACTCAGCTAGACAAAAATCATCTTTTACAGGGGTCATTAAACCCCAGTTCCCTGCAGTAAGAATCTAGCTTCCTCTACCCTCTAAGTTACCTGTCTTTTTCTTTGTTTATAAATTTGAGTTCATTCATTGTAGACACCACTGGGCTGCTCTCCTGCTACCCAGAGACGCTCCCTGCATAGAAATTAACAGGGAAAACTCTCATTAAAATACCAAGGAGATTTGTTTCCTCAAATCTTAGAGCATCCCTTTGCCTTCTGATTACACACTTTCATCAAGAGCTACTGAATAAACTGCAATTTACTTTTAATGAAATAATTATCTGGTGAAGGACAAATGTTGAAATGTGAACCAAGCAACCTCTTTCAACATATGCAAAATTAAATGTGAAAATGACTAAAGATGAGGGGTAGCTCAGTGGCAGAGTGCTTGCCTAGCATTTGCAAAGCCCGGGATTTGATCCCCAGAACCAAAAAAATAAAATTAAATTAAAAACTACTAACATAAAATGTAGGCAGAAAGGCAGCTAATATACTAGCTTGTATAAAATCAGTTTCCCTGGTGACAGACATGATCAGAAGAGGTGGCCAAAGAGAAAAAAATACAGAAAGATTATAGACGCCAAAACTTCAGTTGTAAGATAAATTCTCTGACTCTATTAGTAATACATTAGAGGTCATCAAATATTACTAACTTCTTTGTAAAACCACTTCGAAATCTTCAAGCAAAATGACTTGCATTTTTAATTTTTGCTAAACTTAATGACATTTTGAGACAAAGTCTAAAAGTAAGAAAGAAGTCAATTGAGTAACTTGTTTCTGTCACATCCTGGTTGAATGAGGTCAACATCAACCTTTGCCTCAGCAACAAATCAACATTTTATGGATAATACTTTATGATGGTGGAGAGAACATGGGCTATATATCTATATCTACATCTATATATCTATATATATAGAGAGAGGGGGGTTGACTTCTTCTTACTTGAATGAAACAGATTTTTAACAGTGTATGAACATGACTGGTATAAGTTTCAGGGGAATAGAGAACTTCAGGAAATAGAAAATGCAAATGGTAGGTAGATACTAAATCTAACAAAGTGCTTACTCTGGGTTAGGAACCCTGGCAGCTGGGCATGGTGGTGCATTCCTGGAATCCCAGTGCTTGGGAGGCTGAGACAGGAGAATCTCAGTTTTGAGGACAGCCTCGGTAACTTAGGGAGACCCTTCAGTGACTTAGCGAGCCCCTGTTTCAAAATAAAAAATATAAAAGGACTGGGGGTATAGCTCAGTTGTAGAATGTCCCTGGGTTTAATTCCCAGTACCAAAAATAAACAAACAAAAAAACCACAAACAAAAAAACTGCAGATTTGTCTTCAGCATTATTGAGCTATAACTAACATATGAAAATTATATATACTCCAGGTATGTAATGTGAAGTTCTGATACAGAAGTCAAATTCAGATACAGAGAGAAGGGTGGTTACCAAGGGTTGCAGGTGGAGGAAATGGGGAGATGTTGACCAAAGGGTATAAACTTGCAGTTACAAGAGTCTGTTCTGAGAATCTGTTGTATAGCATGGTGACTGTAGTTAATAATATGCATGGTATGCTTGAAATTTACTGAGAGCAGATATTAAATGTTTTGTTTTGTTGTGGTACTGGGGATTGAATCCAGGGGCATTCTAACTCTGAGCCCTTTTTAAAATCTTTGTTTTGAAACAGGGTCTCATTAGGTTGCCGAGAGTCTTGCTAAGATGCTGAGGCTGGCTTCGAACCTGCGATCCTCCTTCTCAGCCTCCCAAGTACTGGGATTACAGGCGTGCGCCATCATGCTTGGCCCCTAATCCACTTTCTTACTTCATCTTCTTTTTGGATTATTTAAAAACAGCTAGCTGCCTGAGAGCTCCTGGAAGCCTCTGGAAATAAGAACTGATATAAATCCAAAATAAATAAATTTCATCTCAAATGGGAATATCCCGTGTGTGTGTGTGTGCGCGCGCGTGCATGTGTGTAGGGGGTGAAACACATCTCAGAGCTTAGTCACCCTCCTCTAAAGAACCATGATGATTTTCATCTAGTCAAAGAATTTTTAAATATTCAACACTTTCAATCAAAAATGTATGAAATCATAAAGCCAAATGACTGTGCTGTGTGCCTGGCTAAAGTGAACAGCTGGTGGAAATTAGGACTTGAGCATGATTTGGTGAGCTCACTGGTCCCCGCTGACGCGCCCAAGCCTTTTTTCCCCTAACCCAGCTCAAACCAGGTCATTAGCTGGTATATCTGAAGCAATATTTGCAAACCAAAAATGGACACTCAAATTCCATGTCTCTGGGTCTCAAACAGCAACTGCTGAAGGGATGAGCTAGTCACAAAAGAAATGCCTGGAGAGGGCTTCTGCGGCCATCCGAACACCTGGTAATGCTAAACTATCAGCTTAAGGCAAAACCCTAAGAAAATGTGTGTACAAAAACAGTATTACAACGTTCAAAGGTTATTTTAGCTCCCATAAACTACCTCTTAATTCAATATATTTTAAGCTACTGAAAATCATCTGCTTTCTTATTTGGGTTTTGGCTGGAGTGGTTTGTTTTCGTTCAGTGTGTAACATGTGTGCGATTGTGACGTGTGTATTTTTAATTTGAGGTTAAATGAGGTAAGATTGGGTACAATGCTTCAGAATGTGTAAGAAGAGTAGTGTTTATCTAAAAATTTGAAATGCTTAAAGTACCTGAAATCTTAAAAACATAAGGCCATCCATCTGGTTTTTCTGTTCGATGACTGTACGCAGCTGAGCCGAAGTTATTTGCCAATTTTGCATACTCCGCACATAATTGAAAATCCAGAAAGAAGCCAGGGGCCTCCGATTAGCCAAAACACAGTCCACAAGCTGTAGATGCATTATCTACAAAGGTCTTCCAGGTCTTCATTTAGAACCTAATTGGGTGTTTTTTTCCTATGCATAATTCTATTAACTCTGGATATACGGGACACAAACCCTCACACAGCTAATTAGAAGTTAACCTTTTGTGTGTGTGTGTGGTACTGAGGAGTGAACCCAGGGGTATGTTAACTTTAAATTACAGAAAAAATAATCTGTTGCCACATGCACATGCCTATAATCCCAGTACTTGGGAGGCTGAGACACGGGTCCTCAGCCTGACGCAGCCCCTGGACATCGGACTACCCAGCCTGTTAGAAATTCATTTCCTTACTTTATAAATTACCCAGTCTCAGAAAATGTTCTAACATCACAGGTGACTGCTATTACAATTTGAGCTGCATTGGTTTCCAGCAGGGGTTAGGAATATGGGCGAAGGCAGAGAGCTCTGGGTTCAAATCCAGCTCTCCCCCGACCCCATGGCCTGTGCCCTCAGGCGAGCCCTTCTAAGGCTCAGCTGTTTCCTCAGGAGAATGGGCATGACCCTAACATTTCCCAGGAGCCCTTGTAGTTATGAAATGATACCTACAGAGAGAGGTGAAGAGCCTGCACTGACTGCACACCGGACAGTGGATGGCATGTAATTACTGCGCATCCTTTCCACCTTGACGATACAGTAGCTTCCTTCCATCCCTGCATCGCCTCTTCCAGGGAATGAGGTTCCAAAGACCAAGGAGCAGGAGTTAGTCTCTGCACCCCACAGCGTCTGACCAGGGCTCAGAACGGGTGCTCAAAAAATATGTGCTGACATGAGCGAATCCAGGCTGCGACACAGGTCAATCAATGACCCCAAAGCAAATACCCAAACTTTCTTTTACTCTAGTTACACAAAAACCAGTTAGACACAGGTTAGGAACTTGCTTGGGATTAAAGGATCAGCTTTCAGAAGAGAAAGAATGAGATATGTAGCAAAATACATCACATTTTTTCTTTCTTTTTTTGGTGTGTGTGGTACTTGGGATTAAACCCAGGGGATTCTGCCTCTGAGTTAAACCCTCAGCCCTATTTTATTTATTTATTTATTTTTGTTTTGAGACAGGGTTTCACTAAGTTACTGTGCTCTGGCCTGGAACTTGGGATCCTCCTGTCTCAGTCTGCCAAGTACTGGGATTATAGGTGCATGCCACCACGCGCAGGTATACAGGCCTTGTTCAAGAAGTCCTGCAACGGGGACTGTCCCTAAGGGGCAGAAGCCCTTCTGAACCACATCAAGGTACCGTTGTCCCCAAGATCAATAGTGCAAGACACTCCAGGGACGCAATGCCTAGGACGAAACTTAATGCTTGGGAAAAGTACCTAGCTCCAGTACCCAGATGAATTTCTTCATTCTAGGCCAGATTCCAATAATGAAGTTACTGACTCACCGAGTGCACCTCAATTTCCTGTGTTGGCAAAAACATGAATGCAAAAACCCCATCAGGCTTGTTACAGTGAAACAAATCTTTCTGCTTGTATTACCTGATCTGAGAAGAAAGGAACTCATAGCCCAGAGCACCTGCCTCCGCCCTGAGCCCTTCGGAGCCATGGCAAAGCTGTTGCCCGGGACACAGCTGAATCTGGTCTGCAGTGTCCACGTGTCATTACAATTCGATTCAATGCCACCAGCTCGCATTTGTGCCCACTAGGAATGGTGACAAGGACTGGGATCCGGGTGCCTCGTTGAGCACCCCCCATGGAGGAAGGAACACCAGGAGGAGGTACCAGGGCCCTACGTACAGCTGGGTGGAGGCCCTGGAGTCAGGGCAGCCGGCCCAAGGAAACTTCTGGGCACATCTCGGGTGACCCTACTTCCCTGGCAAGCAAGGGCAGGGCTGCCAGCAGAGCTCACAGTGGCATGAGCAGCCCTGAGGGTGAGGCGAAGGAGTCTGAGCTTTCGCACGGAGGCAGAGAGGGGCTGGCTTCGGCAGGCCTCTGAGAGGGACGTGATCAGATCTCTGCTTAGGAAGATCATTCTGGAGCCAGACTGGACAGAGGAGAACTCTGCGGGGATGGAACCCACGGAGGACAAAACAATGATCCAGGTAAGAGACGAGGAGGCCTGGAGGAGGTGGTAGGACAGAACATCACGCGAGGGACTGACACAGAGGCCTTGGGGACCCGTAGGGAGAGGAGTCAAGGGGGACGGGGTCCTGGCTTGGTCACAAACAACAAAGGGCAGAACTGCCAGAAGCTTCAGATTTGCAGACACTCCTGGTTGTGCTGGGACACCTCTGAGACCAAGATTGAAAATAAAATTGCAGCCAGGTGTGGTCCCAGTACTTGGGAGGCTAAAACAGGAGGATCACAGATTCGAGGCCAGCTTCAGCAACTTAGGAGGCTCTCAGCAACTAAGCGAGACCCTGTATCAAAATAAAATATCAAATAGGGCTGGGGGTGTAGCTCAGAGGTAGAATGCCCCTGAGTTCCATCCCCAGGACCAAAAAATAAAATAAAATTGCAATGAGGGTCCTAAAGGCCCAGACAGCCCAGCAGGGGAGGCGACTTCCTATTAATCGGGCTAGTTTTGAGGCATAGCGAGAGGCCTCTGGGGGTCGCTTTTCCTACCTATGCAGCCCGGGACCCTTGTACACTGCCGCTCACTGGGCACCCTGCCAAATCCAAAGACCCTTCCCTGTACATGACCCCAGGTGTGGCCAAAGGAGTTCATTTGGAATTGAAATTCAAAGTCTCCCAGAGGTCTGGCTACCAAGAATCAGCTGCTCAGAAGACCAAGCAACGATAAATAGTGTGTGCTGGATGAAACCCGGGGCCCACAGTCAGCTGGCGCTTTAACCGGGCTGCACTGTGCGGCTGAGGCTCTTGCAGTGTTCTTACTCATCTCTAAAGTGCTCCTCCCGAGAACTGGCAAACAAACAGTATCTTGCCCCAAAAGAAGGAAGAGCGTGGCAGTAACAATCCGCCTCTCTGTCCACCTGTGTCACCTCCCCCCATCTTCAGAAGAGTGACACGAGTGATCCATTCCTGGCAGGACCTTCAACTGCCTGACTCCTCAAGAGTTCCCCTGGCTTGGTGAGAAGACGCAGCTCAAATAGCCCCAATGCACCTCCATCTTTGCTGGTCCCCTCTAGCGACAGAGGGTACAATTTATACCCTGTAGTTTTTCTCAACTGGGGATACCACGGGCATTTTGGCTGGAGCAATACTGCGTGTATTTACATATAGAATGGAAACTGGACATGGACAATTTTTAACCACATCCCTCCAAGAGACAGCGGCAGTTAGTGGGAAAGCTGCCCCCACGCGTCTCCCAGCGCCCCCTAGGGCGGCGGGGCAGTACTACTTCCAGTGGAGAACACTGCGGTGTTTAGCCATGATGTTCTTCTCTATAAATATTCTTGTTTTTCTACCTGATAAAAATAATTACTGCCCGTACTTGCTCATCTGATATAGCATAAAGAAACAATCTTTTTTTCCTAAAGGAACACTATGTCAAATAAACCTTACATGTTCTATAGCTCATTGCTATTTTTTAGTAGCAAATCACTAAGCTACATTACAAAGAGACCATAGCTATCCCTGGGGATTCAAAAGGTTGATACAGCAGGGGTTTTTTTTTGCACCCCAGCTTTATTTTTCATTTTGAAACAGGGTCTCCCTAAGCTGCTGAGGGTCTCACTAAGTTGATGAAGCTGGCCTTGAACCTATGACCTTCCTGTCTCAGCCTCCCAAGTACTGGGATTACAGCCATGGACCACAACTCCCAGCTAATTTTTCTTACAAAAGCTGGAACAAAGAGGTTCTGTAACTCAAGCCTAAAGAACCAGAGTAGCAGGGCAAAGAACCCTCAAAACAAAGATTAGACAAAAGGATTGCTGGTGATTTATATTTCCACATGAATTACTAATAGGAAGGAGCGCTGGGGTGTAGCTCAGTGGTAACATATGTGCTTAGCATGCCTGAGGCCCTGGGTTCGATCCCCAGAACCACAAAAACAAATTATTAGATAAATAAACAAATAATAATAATAGGAGTGAAATACAGCTTGCCCTTCTGAAGTCCACCCCCATACTCATGAAATGATTAAAGTACTTTGTACTGTGAATATACTTTAATTTCAAGACTTCAAGGGCTACCATTTAGACAGAATGTACTTAGTGTGCTATATTAATCCAGTTGTTAGTAATAAGTCTCTTTGTATCATAAAGTGAATCCTTTTGATTTTAAGAAAAAAAAATCCAATCCTTCCAAACCCCCAAAATATGCCCCAGGGTATATTCAGGAGTAATTGTGATAACTAGAAAATACTGGCAGAACATTCCAACGCTTGAATTCAACAAATTCTTTGGAAGCATGCTCAGACAAATGGCACTTAAAAAAAAAACAAAACAACTTTAGAGGAAGATTTTTCACTTACTTCAAACTTCTGTGTAATCCTTGTTCCCCTATGCGACAGGGGGAGGGGAGTCACACTGCGATTTCTTAATTTTCTAATCAAAAACCAAAACGCTCTGTCCTCGGATCTGGTTTGGGATGACCTTGAGCATTTTCCTTGAGTCTCTTTTCAATGAATACTACTTTCAAATTCTAAGCAAAAAGTAAAATCTGCAAACTTAGCCCAAGTGACGCTGTACAAAAAAATCGAGTATCACCATGCAAGCAAACATCTATCAGAAGCGATGATTCACAAGGGGATAAATTTAGAACGGTGCTTTCCCAAACGCATGCAGATGCCAGCTTCCAGGAGAAAGGTGAACTACATCCCCAAAGTTTCTCTGAAAAACGAACGCCAAAATATCAAGAAGAAGCGCCTCCTCTTCGAAGCTTTCAGGCCCCTGGTGTCTCCCAGGCTGCGCTCTCCCAATCTGGCCTTGGTGGAATCATCCATTACTGGAAATCCACCGTGAAACCTGAGGACGGGCCGAGGACGTGGTCAGAGGCAGTGTGGCAACTCCACAGGGGACCGGCCTTTTATGGCCTGAACTGGAGAGCCGTGACAGCGACTAATCTACCAGAAATAGCTCCTGAGACCCAGAGAGCCCTCAGCTGTTGCCACAGGCCTGGCCGGCGGCCACTTCAGATGCGGCTCAATTGTCTACATTGTCTTTCAGCGTGTTTTATGGAGATATTAAAATACAACAGCGGTGTGCTGGGCAGGCTAGGACGTGTCTCTAACTCTACTTGTTAGATTAAAAGAAAGAACACACCATCATTGAAGAAACTCAGATAGTGGCACCCCAAAGTGAGTGTAAGTGTGTGTGTGTGTGTGTGTGTGTGTGTGTGTGTGTGTTAAGCAGCAGACCATTATAGCACATCTCTTAACAAGTTTACAATCACAAGGATCCCTGTGGATTTCTTGCCACTTCCAGTAACTGTAGAAAAATTAATCATCAGCAGAACAATTGTGCTGGAAGTACTTTCTGTAGAACAACACAAATATCTTGTCTCAAAATCTTCCTTAGCTAAGCATGGCAGTGCATAACTGTGATCCCAGTACTTGGGAGGCTGAGACAAGAGGATCACAGGTTCGAGGCCAGCCTGAGCAACTTAGCAAGGCCCTCGGCAACTTAGTAAGGCCCTGTTTCAACATAAAAAAATAAAATAGGGCTGGAGGTGTAGCTCAGAGGTAAAATGCCCCTGGGTTCAATCCCCAGCACCAAAACCAACAACAACAACAACAAAGCAACCTTCTCTAGAACAACAGAAATGACCATATCTTAAAACCAAAATCAACCCTCTGAACAGGCAAGACCTCTCTTCTGACTCTCCACTCATTTCACTTAATAACCATAGACCTTACCAAAAAAAAAAGATTACACACAACCACTTCCTAAAAGGCCATTTACATTTTTTATACATTAAAACTAAACATTAAAACTCCACTTACAAAAATATTTATAATGGTGGGTTGGTGGGTGTCCCTGTTGTTACCAAGAATAACCAAGTCTTAACTGTGCTAACTTCACTCTCAATCTTGACCCTCTCTAAGTCTTGGATTGGAGCTGAAGCCGTGCGCCGCGTGGGGCCCTGGGTGGTACGCCTCTGAGGGCCCACTTTCCCAGACCCATTCCCAGACCACCCCTGTCGGAGAGCGGCGTCTGGATTCTGTTACTAAGGAACCCGCAAGTCAATGCCCACCCCTCAACAGACAATCCCATGGGCAGGCAAAAAGGAGACAATACTGTATCCTGAACTTCAACATAGCTAGCGGAGAAGATTTTGAATGTTCTCATCTCAAAGAAATGATAAATGTTTGAGATGATGGGTAAAATAAATATCCTGATATGATCATTGCACAAGACTGAAAGATTGTACTGAAAGATCACACTACCCCATAAATGTGTACAATGATTATGTGCCAATTAAAATACTAAAAGATGACAGATACCCTGGGCAGGCATGATAATTAGAAACTGGCTTCATGACTATTCTGTGCAAGGGTTCAAAACAATTTGTCCAAGCCAAATTTTTTGCCCTCTTCAACATGATAGAGAAACAAGATTTCCCAGCATGACTTTTGCATCCTACACTCGTTCCTGGCCCTCCTCCTGTTTTCCCTTTGACTGGATTGGTTCGTCTCTTATTTTGAGTATATTGTGTTTTATGTATTCATATGAGCCCCTTGAAACTCCTCCTGCAGCAAAACAGGGTGAAGAGAAATAAAAACTTCTGTAAAGCAGTTGATTATCTGGGAAAAGTCGGGAGGGGGGACATGAATCACTGCTACCACAATAACGTACTTGGCTTTTCCTAAAAAAGATTCACTGCCACAAAATAAACACCTCGCTTTCGTGCGCCTGTTGAGCAGTGCCCACGCCTCCCCGCAGCAACCAGGCTACCCTAGATTCATTCCTAGATTAACGCGCGCTGCAATCTACAGAGCTGTTCTTCTCAGTCACTTCTTTGTAGAGGCTTGGAATCCCCGTTATTTAATTTAATTTTATTTTATTTTTATACTGGGGATTGAACCCAGGGAAGCTCTATCTCTGAGCTACACCCCCAGCCTTTTTTTTTGTGTGTGTGTGGTACTGGGGATTGAACCCAGGGGCATTCTACCTCCGAGCTACACCCCCAGCCCTATTTTTTGTTCTTTATTTTGAAACAGGGCCTCACTAAGTAGCTGAGGCTGGGCAAGAACAGGAATCCTCCAGTCTCAGCCTCCAAAGTACTGGGATTACAAGAACGCGCCACCACGCCCGGCTATGTTTTGTTTTTTTGAAACAGGGTCTCACTAAGTTGCTGAGAGTCTTATTACATTGTTGAGGCTACCATCGAACCTGTAATCCAAGTTAATTAATCCCAGTTAATTCTAATTCTGCAATCTGCTTAAACACCTTCTAAATTTTTTTCTATCTGCCTAATTAAAAAAATCCCCATTGCACCCACTTCTTTCCACTTCTTTTCCTATATTACATATAGTAGGAATTAAAAGTAGAAATAAGCCAGGTATGGTGGCAGACACCTGTAATTCCAGTACTTAGGAGGATGAGACAGGGGGATTGCAGCTTGGAGACCAACCTCAGCACCTTAGCAAGACTCTCAGCAACCTAGAGAGATCCTGTTTCAGAATAAAAAATAAGAAAAGGGCTGGGGATGTAGCTCGAAGGTAGAAAACCTCTGGGTTCAGTTCCGAGTACCCCATAAGGGGAAAAAAAGTTGAAATAAGAGCTAGACTGCTAGGCTTATACTAGACTTAGTCCTCTCCAAGATATTTGACAAGTTACTATTTCTCACCATTATTTAATACTAATATTATGGCAATATCATGGTCTACTATTCTCTCTAGTAACTTCATATATCCACTTTATTATGAATTCTAATCTGACTGTGGGCTAATCTAGGAAGCATGACTGTTTATGATACAGGTTCTAAGAGAAACTGCATTCATATTTTTATGACACCTGTTTTAACCAACAATGAATATGTGGAAGCCAAAATTAAAAGCATAATATAATTCATAATCATTCCAAAGAAAATGAAACGCTGAGATATAAACTCAACTAAGCATACATAGCATCTGGAGGCTAAAACTGCAAAATTCTGATAAAAAATCAGAGATGATTTCAATAAAGACATATATACTATGTTCATGGATGAGAAGAGTCAGCATAGTAACGACGTCAATTCTCCCCAAAGCGATCTGTAAATTTAATGCAGTTCCTATCAAAACCCCGCAAGTATTTTTGGCAGGCATAGACAAGCTTATTCTAAAATTTATGAGTAAAGGCACAGGCCCCAGAATTGCTAAAACAATCTTGAAAAAGAAGAATAGAGAGGAATCAATCCATCACATATTAACCCGTTAAGTCCTAAGTATTTAATTCTATGAATATTTTAACAAAATTGACACAAGTGCTTTAAAATAGGTTATAAATCATAATCTAGGGCTTACATATTATTATATTAATATCAACTACTATAATAACTATCGTATCATAATTACATTCTTATTGTTATATAATTATGTAACCTATTATGTAATTATATACTACATATGTGCTCCATATCTGGGATGATGGGACAAAAAGGGTTAAGCCCTACTTTATAGCTGTAGTAATCAAGACATGTGGGATTTACAATGGGATAGTCATGTAACATAGATCAGTGGTACAGACTACAGAGCCCAGAAACAGGCTCACACAAAAATGCCCAGCAGATTTTCATGCCTTTCAACAAATAGTCTTAGAGAAATTGGACATCCACAGATGAAAAAATTTAAAAATAAAAAAGAACCTCAACTTACTCTTCACTGTAGTACATCCACGCCATGGAATACTACTCAGCCAGATAAAAGAAACTACGGACACATGTGATGACCTAGATAAACTATCCAGGGAAGTATGCTGATGAAAGAAAGGCAATCCCCACATGAGAGCTGTTGTGATTCTACCCACGGAAGAGTCCCCAGATGACAACACTGTAGAAACAGAGACGAGATCATGGAGGGCAGAGGTTAGGGATGAGGGCAAAGTTGCTATAACAGGACAACGGGATAGATCCTGGTTATGGAATGCTTCCATTGTTCCATTGACGTGTCAAAGTCAATATCCTGCCCCTGAAATTGTCTTTCAAGATGTGACCACTGTGGAAACTGGATAAAAAGGACATGGGCCCCTCGGTACTATCTCTTACAACTGCATTTGAATTGTCTCAAAATTAAAAGTTAAACACTTTCTCAAACCAACCCCAGTCCCCAAAACAAACCTACTTCAAATGCAACTTCCAAATAGAATTCATCTGTAAATAGACTTTATAATTATGCTTTAAATAAATCTATAGGAGTCTACCTACTAGCAATACCATCTTGAAAAAAGAATGCTTTGTTTCTGTGGATTGAACCCAGGGGTGCTCTCCCTTCAAGCTACCCCCGCCCTTTTTACTTTGAAGCAGGCTCTCACCAAGTTGCTGAGGGTCTCGCTAAGTTGCTGAGGCTGGCCTCAAACCTGTGATCCTCCTGTCTCAGCCTCCTAGTACAGGTGTCTTAGAGGCTTCATTCTTGAAACTAAAAATACAACAGAAGAGCCTAGCTTTCTAAACAGCAGGATGGGAGTGCCGTGCCTGCGCAGACGCACCAGCTGCGGCGTCCTTCCAGTTCATTGAAGAGGACAGCAGAGTTCTGGAATTCTCTCCAGAACCCGGGTTCCTCCAGCCGGCCTCCCGCTTCGAGCTCCAGCCGCCCAGTCCTCTCCTCCTCATCGCGGCCACTGACCGCCCACAAGCTCTGTCTCTCTGCCCAGCCCCCACTTGCCAACTGACCAGGCTCGCGCTTGATTCCAGCTCCCTGGACGCCTGGGATGGGTCCACCTCAACACTGGGCCTCATGTCTCATGTGGACCTGGCCTCTGCAGGACACGGGACCCTTGGGGCCACTCCAGCCTGCACGGAACATCCTATTGTAGGCATTCCTTTTTCCTTTTCTCTCTCTCTCTTTTTTTTTTTTGTACTAGAGATTGAACCCAGGGGCATTCTACCTCTGAGCTACACCCCCAGACCTTTTTATTTTTTATTTTGAAACAGGGTCTCACTAAGTTGCAGACTGGCCTTGAACCTGCCATCCTCCTGTCTCAGCCAAGTACTAGGATTCCGCGCATGTACTGCCATGCCTGGCCCCCAACCCCTTTTATATTTTTTATTTCCAAACAGGGTCTTGCTAGGTTGCTGAGAGTATCACTGAGTTGCTGAGGCTGGCCTCAAACCTGTGATCCTTCTGTCTCAGCCTCTCAAGTACTAGGATTCCAGGCGTGCACCACCACATCAGGTTCCCAGCCCCTTTTTTATTTTGAAACAGGGTCTCAATAGGTTGCTGAGAGTCTCACTGAGTTGTTGAGGCCGGCCTCACACCTGCCATCCACCTGTCTCAGCCTCCCAGGTATTGGGATTGCAGGCGTGCGCCACCACACCCGGCCCTCATTCTAAGCATTTCTTTGACCCGAGTTTCCTCAGTCCTCCCAGTGCCTCGCAGACCATGTCCTCCTGGGTTGCTTCACCGCCCTTCCACCGCTCCGCTCCCTCGAATGTCTGCGTGTTTCCCAGGACTCTGACCTCGGGGTCTCTTATCTCCACTTCTCCCAGAGCGAATTCCACAGACCACAAGAACATCCAGGTGCGCGGGATGCCCTGGAGTTCAGACACCAGGACAGCTCCCGGGAACAGGAAACTCAAGACAATCCTACGCCCATCACCGCCTACCTTTCCTGACCTCAACCGCAAGCACGGCAGCGAGTGCTTGCCCAAACCAGAAACCAGGGCCGCCCGCCCTGGGGCTCTCACACCTCACTCACACCTCACTCACACCTCAGCCCTGTGGCTGGACTCGGCCTTCCTTAGTTATTTTTGTTTGTTTGGTGTGTGTGTGTGTGTGTGTGTGTGTGTGTGTGTGTGTTACCGGGGATTAAACCCAGGGGTCTTCTACCACTGAGCTACACTGCCAGCCCTTTTAAATTTTTTCTACTTTGAAACAGGGTCTCATTGAGTTGCAGAGGCTGGCCTCAAACCTGCCATCCTCCTGTCTCAGCTTCCCCAGTACTGGGACTACAGGCGTGTGCCACCGTGCGGCCTCCGGCCTTCCTCTTTCCTGCCACTCCCTGTGGATTCTCTCATGGGCTCCCATGTGGATTACTACAGGAGCCTCCCCGTCACCACGTCCCTGAACCTTCTTCTCCGTTGCTTCCAGAATAGCCTTTGAGCAGCCCAGCCCGGCTGCCCCTCCCGGCAGGGTCCTCCGGCCCGTCCCGTGCAGCTGCCTGCAGTGGGCAGGTGGGCAGATCAGCTCTTGCTCACTGGCCGATGCTTGCTCAGGAACTGTTCAAACTAAATTTTCTGAAGGGCAAATGTAAGAATATCCTTGGGGAAAAAAATCGCTGTGAGCCCTTTGCCTCTAGGTACTCATCAGCGGAGGAAAAAGGTATGTGGTCATGAATAAATACTTTGGAAATTAATTCCACTGACCCCAGAGACGATCTCCTATAGACCAAGATCCGCGTGATTCGCTCCTAAGAGTAAAATCTACATAACAGCGCGAAGGCTACAAGGACTTGCGATGGCTTGCTTTATTGCCAAGGTCACATTTAGATAAACCTGGGAGGTGTGTGGCACTCGTGGGTCACCCAGAGCACTGGTATTGGTGAAAACAAAATGAACAGACAAAAAAAGAAACCAGCGAGAACGGCTGGGCTGCTGGATAAATTCCAAGGTCCCTAGCCACTGGGACCTGCCCCCGGCCCATCTCTTCAGTGGCAAGTCACACTACCCCTCCACATGGGGGATCTCACCAAGCAGGAGAAGCCAGGCACACCCTAACCCTAACCCTAACCCACCTTGCAGGGTCCAGAGTGTCCTTTGGTTGAGAATGCCCTTCCTTCTCACTTAGAGAAACCCAGATCACCCCCCGAGACTCAGTGGACTATTTCTCCTGTAAAGCCCTGCCTGCCCCTACACTGCCGACCTCCCCGAGGGCAGAGGCTCAGTCATCTCTTTGCACCCTCAGAACCAAGCACTGTCGGCCATTCCATAACGTAATAAATGTCTGTGATGCGAAGACGGAAAACTGGGATCGAAATAGCTTGCGGCTGGGCGTGGTGGCACACACCTGGAATCCCAGTACTTGGGAGGCTGAGACAGGAGGATGGCAGGTTGGAGGCCAGCTTCAGCAACTTAGTGAGATTCAGCAACTTAAGAAGAACCTATTTCAAAACAAACAAACAAATAAATAAATAAAAAGAACTAGGGGTATACCTCAGCAACTTAGCGAGACCCTGTTTCAAAATATAAAATAAAAAGGACTGGGGGTGTAGCTCAGAGATAGAATGTGTCTGGGTTCAATCCCCAGTAAAAACAACAACAAAAAAACACCAAACAACAACAACAAAACAAAGTAGCTTGCAAGTGATTGGAGCTCTTTTTCTCATTTTCATTGAGGAACAACATTCTCCTATTTTATTCTTTATTTTGAAACAAGGTCTCACTAAGTTGTGGAGGGCCTCACTAAGTAGCTGAGGCTGGCCGTGAACCCGGATCCTCCAATCTCAGCCTCCCAAGTACTGGGATTACAAGCGTGCGCCACCACGCCTGGCTCCCTTAACAGAGTCTTGCTAAATTACCACGTGCTGGCCTTGAACCTGCGATCTTCCTGTCTCAGCCTCTCAAGTACTGAGATTACCACACCTGGCTCCCAGTCCTATTTTAATTTATTTTAAAACAGGGTCATGCTAAGTTGCCCAAGCTGACCTCCAACCTGTGATCCTTCTGTCTCAGCCTCCAAAATACTAGAATTACAGGGGTGCGCTGCTAGGGAAAAAAGGGGGCTCAGTGTGGTGGCACATGCCTGTGATTCCAGTACTTGGGAGGCTGAGACAGGAGGATCGCAGGTTCAAGGCCAGCGCAAGGTAAGTTAGTGAGACCCTGTTTCAAATAAAAAATAAAATAGGGCTGGGGGGTGTACAGTGCCACTGGGTTCAATCCCTTGTATCACACACACACACACACACACACACACACAAAACCAACAGTAAAGGGAGATTTTTTTCTACTTAGCACTATCTTTCAATCAACAAAGCCTCCACTCCCAGATAATACTAATAAATCAATTAATCAATGGAGTCTGTCTGTCTGGTATCCTTCTTTTTGAAACCTTATGGAAATCTTTACTGGCTCTAGATGAAGGTCCTTTGAGCTCCAAGGTCATCCGTAAGTCACTGGCTTGGACAATCCGTTTGCAAGCCAGTCCTGCCGCAACTCGGGAGCAATGGGTGTGTGGCAGAGCTCAGCGCAAACAGAGCTGCTGGCCTCAGGGTGAAACGAAGCGCGAGTGTGCCAGGAGTGAGCCTGGCCCTGGCTCCAGGACGCAGCCTCCGTACGGCTGGACCAACCTCGCATTCCTGGACACCGGGCTCAGGGTCTTACAAGTAACCGGAGATGTACAAAGTGTGACATGCTCCAGTTAGGCTGTTATAGATCTAAAAATATGGCGGATCTGTCTGCTCGCAAGCAGCCAGACATCACATGGCAGAAAGAAGAGGTTCTTCTCAAGTGGGGACAGGAGCTGAAGGCAGTGTCGCCATGGAGAAAGGATTTCCTATGCGAGAGAAGACCTAGAGAGGCCCTCTCCTCCCCACGCGGCTGTTGACACCACGTTTAGCGCTACACATCATTTCCTTTGCTGGTCCCGATGTTAGGAGGGAACGGACCACTCTTATTCCTGAATGGAAAACATGAAGTACCTACAGTGCTTCGGAAAGGGAAACACCTGTGCTGGGTCGCCAAGGAAACCAGGAGCATCACTGCACCCGACTCGCTGGGAGCCAGGCGGCCCTCCAGGGCCATGCTCTCCCAGCCCCCACAGAGCAAGGACCCCGCACCCCCTGCCCCGGGAGGGTCCCATCCTCCCCCTCCTCCAGAAACAGAGCTGGAAGTGACAGGTGCACCCTCGGCCAACCCACAGATGCCTGATAAGACTAATAAAGTGGACCACAGCACAGATAATTCTATAAAACTGAGCTTCCGGGTGTTGCATCTCACCAGTCTCTGTGGAGTGAGTGTGCCTCCAGAACACGCCTCCCTGACAGCACAAATTCAAGAACAGAAAGTGATGGGAAGATATGGGAGTCGCCTGGATACGTTCAGCTTTATAAAACGTGCGCTTCATTCTCTTCGATTTCTCAGTTCGCTGCCATCAGGTGAGGACTTGGTCTAGGTCCAGGCTTGAACAATTCAGCCGCCTGGAGCGGACTCCTGCAGTCCCATCCAGCTCCAGGGCCTCTGTCATTCTGAGACACGGCACCTTTTATATTCCCCAAAGAAAAACAGCGTAGAGAAAAGAAAGGAAGGGGGTGCGAGGGAGATGGAAAATGTTGATGCAAGGCATTCTGAAGTGAGGATTATTAGGAGAGTAAACAAAAATAAAAATACTTGGTCACATCTTGTTATAATTTGGATCTGGGATTCCTCCCACAGCTCATGTGTTGAAGGCTTGGCCCCCAGGGCAGCAGTGTTGAGAGGCGGGGCTGCCGGGCAGTGGCTGGATCGTGCGGGCTCCAGCTCACCAGTGAATTAATCCATTTGATGGATTAACCATTCGAATGGGCTTCTGGGTGCTGGTGGAAACTGGAGGCAGGTTGGAGGAAACAGGTCAGCGGGGGCGTGCCCTTGCAGACTATGTCATGTCCCTTGCCCTTCCTCTCCATATTCCTCTGCCATATTCTTCCGCCACGATGCTCTGCCTCACCTCAGGCCCCAAGCCATGGAGCCAGCCCACCCCACCGTGGACTGAACCTCTGAACCATGAGCCAAAATGCATCTTTCCTCCTCTGAGTCGTCCGTAGTTGTTGTGAGTTGTTCTTAGTTACTGTCATGTATTTTGGTTGGTCATGGTGATAAAAAGCTAACGCACACCTCAACCTCCTTCTAACAGGGACCCGGGCTGCAGAGCACACAGTCCTTTCAAAGACCTGGAAGTTACTGATTGGACTCCTGATAGCAAGAGGTTATCCATGAGAACGTGTGACTCTCAATGGATCTACTAGAACATGCTTCATAATCTTGTCAATGGGAAAGAGGGTGCATGTCATGGAGGAAAGAAAGGAGAGAAATAAGCAAATATATTTCCAAATGATCTCCATTATATCAGAGCTCTTCCCCACAGTACTATTCCCGGCAACTCGGGCCACTAAAATGTGACTTATGAGAGGACAGAGATGTCTGTCTGTATTGTAGACTGCTGTTTATCTCCAGAGCCTAGAACAGTGCTGAGGATACAGTAAATGCTCAATAAATATTTGTGGAAAGAATAGAATGAGTAATATATGTTCTGTAGGAAAGGCTTCTTTCCCCATCGTGGGCTCCCCGCTGCTCCCCATGATCAGAATCCCTGCTGGCTTGGGTAGATGGTTCCACATTCTTGAGTCCTTCCAAAATACCTCTTTGGGGAAGAGTTCCCTCATTAAGCAGGGTCTGATTTCAATACGGACTCCTTGGCAGAGCGCTCTGCGCATTCTGATCTTGTAGCTTGGCATCTCTTCTGCAAGTCCGCTGCACAGGGACCGCCTGCACACACAGCACAGCTCGCCGGCGTGATGGAAAGCTAATTGACGTGGTAAACCCTGAAGGCAGGATTACTTTTCAGCCAGGCCCTCCCTAATGTTTTCTGGTGATGGCCAAGTGGGTAAGCCCAGTCCTGGTTCCCCAGAAACACAGTGCTGCTTTCTATACCAACAAGTATTAATTCAAATCCCTGGCGGGCAGTCCAGGATATGAAAATCGTGGTAATCTAATCTCGTACAGGAAGAAGTATGAATCATCATTACACGGTCTGACAAAGAGAAAAGTGATTAATGCGAAGCTGCCGGGAGGGTAGTGTCCGCGGCCAGGGCGCCCCCGGGGCCACAAACCAAACCGAGGGACCGACCGGCAATATCAGAGAAGCAGTACCCTTGTTTCTGTCCCAGGGGAGGAGAAGCAGGAACAACGCCATGTTCCTGGCCTTTTAGAGAAAGGAATATTCTGTGACCCACGGAGCAAAAGAATGGGTACTGGGGTCTCGACCTCTCGGTTTGGTTCTATCTTCCGATGGAGCGTTTTAGCTCTGCAGCTCACTTGTAAGTGGGAATGGGTAAGGTTTGTAGAATCATGGAATGTCTCACAAAATGACCCAGAAACCCGGATCCTCCACAGGGAAAGCTACAGAATCCGCAGGGGACCCATAAGATGATGGGCAGCCACACCGGTTAAGAACGTGCTCTTAACCACATCCCAGGAATACACAACTCCGAAGGCAGCCCTGGCCTTCCCAAAACCTTCAAAGAGAACACCAGCCCCCTGCCTCCGTCTCCGCACAGCACAGCTCCAGCGCCCTGGGAAAGTTGGTCAGGGCGCCTGCAGCCCTGAACCATCACACCGCTTTTTTTTCTTCCCCTGCACAGCTGTATTCAATTTTCTGTCCTTGGGGTTTTAAAAGGAACATTTATTCCAGAGCCAGGATTCTCAAGTTTTATGGTTATACAACTCCCTCCCAGGGCCAAAGAATGTTTGAAAAGTCTTAAGCCCAGCAAAGAGAATTAGTAAAAGTATCCAAAGGAAAGTGAAATAAAAAAATATTAAGACATTCCAGTTAATATTCAACCTCTTACTTTAGTATATTGGACTTTCTGCTGGCCCTTATAGGTTTTCTACCTATTTCTTATGCAAATGTAGGTAGGTGTGTGTGTGTGTGTGTGTGTGTGTGTGTGTGTGTGTGTGAGAGAGAGAGAGAGAGAGAGAATATGTGTGTGTAAAGAAAGAAAAAGCAAGCAAGCAGGTGAAGGGCAGTGAGGTACAAAGGTGTGTTTAAAGTGTTCCCTGGTTTCTGTTTCCTGTTCTATAGTAAATTTTATTTTAAATTAGGACTACAGATTAAATTGTATTTAATAAAAAATCACAAAGAAAAAGATTCCTTTAGAATGCTTAATGCTGGTTTTTCTAGGTATAGAGCTAAACCCTTGATATTTTTTCTTTTTGTAGTAGACAGCAGAGAAAGAAACCTTACATATTTCTGACTTAAAGAGGCAAGTTAGTGACATTTCTCATTGAACCACTCTAAGCTAATTTCATTATCAACATCCAAAAATCATTGCCAGGAACTAAAAGGGGTGGGTGGAATGAGCTCCTTGAAATGCTACCCAGTTTTCAAAATGCAACCAAATTAGCCACTTTAGAAAGTGCACAAATCCCTTACCTGCCCACTCCTGCTCTCTCTTCATGCCACCGATCGATCCCACCGCTCAGACCTACGCCCCAGGCTGTGCGCACAGGCTCACCAACACCCCTTCGTGTTTGCCCCTGGAGCCTCCCCAGGGCTCCCTGCCTGCTTCAGACACTCGGTCGATCTCACAGACAAAGCAACAAGCAAGCTTTGGGGCCTGAGGTTTGCGACACAGCACACACCACCCGCATTAGAGGCCTGGCTACTGCCCAAGACAAATAAGATGTTTTTGAGAAACAAAGCAATTTGCACAGATCCACCCTAAGCAGAAAAAAAAATGCAATCGTTCCTCCTCCATGAGTGATCAGCTGTGTTGCCAGGAGCACCTGCCTAAGAGCGTCCCGGTCTCCAAAAGACTGGGGGAAGTCGAGAACACTGACCTGCCCCGGCTCTGGTCATGGCGAGGCAGCTCTCCGGAGGCCACCAGGCCCAAACCTTCTCTTTGCAAACTCTTTCTTATGCTCTTTTACAATCAGGAAATCAAAAGTGCCCTTTAGCATGGCCCTGTGGCAAAGATAACAGGCTGAAGTTCAAGTGATAATTAGACAGCCACACCACTTCTCTGTGATTAGAAGTTGTGACAAGTTAGTGTAGGTCCTAAACACAGGTCAGCTTGAAAGAAAAACAAAAACAGATTCGAAAGTCAGGGCTCCTTTTTTTTCATTTCATTTTGGTTTTGAGGATTGGACTCGGGCATTCTACCTTTGAGCCATACCCTCAGCCCATTTTAATTTCTTTGGTTAAATTTTGAAACAAGGTCTCGCTAAGTTACTGTGCGCTGGCCTCGAACCTGAGGTCCTCCTGTCTCAGCCTCCCAAGTACTGGGAATACACGCTTGTACCACTGGACCTACCTGGCCAGGGATTTATTTATTTATTTATTTATTTATTTATTTATTTATTGTGTTACTGGGGATTGAACCCAGGAGTGTTCTACCTCTGAGCTAGATCCCCCCAGCCCTATGTTATTTTTTAGGGTCTCACCACTTAACCAGGGCTTCTTTTAAGGCAGCAATTTCTTCAGGATGATAGTTTAACTTATAATCAAGTACTACACACACTTAATATCATTTTGTCATAATAAAAAATTTTAAAAGCCTGTGGATCTGTGCTCTAGAACAAATTAAAATGCTTCTTTCAGAATGTTTCAAAGAAAGTAATACTACAAGTTTTTTCTCTCAAAACCCCTAATACATGTCTCCTAGATAGGCAATTAAATAGAACCAAACAACTATATCCTCATGCATTTAAAAAAAGGAGAAGAACAAAGAAAATACACGTACAAGAAAAACCCTTGCACCAGGAGCCTTCAGGTATAGAAAATAATGACATTTCCCTAATTTTATGCCAACCCAGACAGAAAAAAAATCAGATTTTCAAAATACTGTTTTATGATAGATTATATTCCATATAAGATGGGAATTTTAGCTAAAAACTCGGATGTAATTTTCAAAATCGAACTCACCAAACTGCTTGTGTGTATGCACAGGCAGAGACACATCCCTCTCATAAAAGAAACAACAAACACTGCTCAGCCTCACCCGAAATGAGCAGGCCTGGGTCACGTGAGCACGTGATGAGAGTGCAATGCATTCCGAATGGGCTTTACAGCCTCGGGAGCGGGCCATTTCCAAGGATCATTTTCACAAGGGAAGGGACAGACTGGGTTGTTACTTGAAGGAATAGGTATCTTAAAAAGTCATTTCCAAATAATCTAAATTAATAAAGAAGCCTGGGAAAGAAAATAAATGGTACGATTTATGGGTAATGTCCTTGTGAGGTTTCTGAAAATCATATACCGCAGCATTTATATTTGCCCATGCGTGTGCGTGTGTGTGTGCGTGTGCGTGTGCGTGTGCATGTTTACCACCTCACTTTAGGAACTGCTACAGTCTCAGTGGTCCAAACACTGGGTTCCGATAATGTCTTACGAGATACTAAACAGCAAGGCCAGGTACTTTGCTTCATAAAGACCTTCGCGGCACGTAAAAACAGGGAATGGAATGGCTTTTCTCTTTATTCTGATTTCAAATGTAGACTTTCCTACAATTCTACCTAAACTCTGCAAAAACACACTGGTAAACTCTTTCTTCCAGTCAAAGTAACAAAACTGGGCTGGGGGTGTAGCTCGATGGGAGAGCACATATTTAGTGTGGGAAGGCCTGGGTTCAATGCACAGCACAAAAGGACAAAATAGAATAACATGGCGTAATGTTGTCCAATTCCATCCACTTTCCTACAAATGACATAATTTTGTTCTTTATGGCTGAGTAAAGCTCCATTGTGTATCGGTACCACATTTTTTTTTATCCATTCTTCTGTTGACGGACAACTAGGTTGGTTCCATGACCTGGCTATTGTGAATTGTGCTGCTATAAACATAGGTATGCATGTATCACTATAATATTCTAACTTTAATTCTTTGGGGAAAAGCAAATAATATTATGTCCATATATAAAGGTATCACTAATAACCTTTCTAGCATGCTCAGGGAGGAAGGAGGGAGGTAGCGGAATGGGGTTAGGAGGGAACCACTCCGAGAGATGTTGTGTGTATACATGACTATATCACTTTGAATCTGGCTATGATGTATAATCATATTGCACCAATAAAAGTTAAAATAAATAAATTTAAATATAGGCTTTCAGGGAAAAATAAAAAATAAAAACCATCAGGGGCCAAAGCAGAGAACGGCGCTATTCTCAGGACCCCAGCCCATCAATTCCTTCCTGCGTGCCCTGCCCCAGGGCCACAAGCCAGCAGCTGCTGCCCACCTGCACGACTGACCCAGGGGAGGTGGCCTTCAGACCCTACCTGGGCTCTAGCTGGGTGATTCAGCAGAGCAGGAAATGATCGTGAGGCAATGTTTCGCTACAGTCTAGTTATAGCGAACCTTCTAGAAACAGCTGCCTACCTCTTCCCCCGTTTCCAACTTCACATTCCCTCTTTGGTCCGCTGTGGTCTGGAGTCTCCGATACTGAAATACTCTTGCCAAGGTCATGGACAACAGTCACCTTGGCATCGCCAATGGATGCTTCTGCCCTCCTCTTGCTGAACTCTCAGCCATCTTCTAGTTTCCTTCCTCTCTCCGCTATTCCATCTCATCCTGGGCTTCTCATTCATTCATTCATTCATTCATTCATTCATATTTTCTCTCTCCTCCCACCTCTTCTATGGATTTATGTATCATCTAAACTTTTTCTCCAGTCCGGATTGCTCCTCTGAGTTCCAGACTCATGTTCAACCGTCTGCCTAATATCTCTGTTTGGTATTTGACAGGCACCTAGAGCTTAAGAGAGCTAAACAGATTCTCAAAGCTGGCCCTCCCCATAAAACAAAACAAAACAAACCCTCCTCACCCAGTCTTTCTTCTTTTCAGAAGTTGCCCAAGGCCAAAATTTTGAAGTCATTCTTAATTCCTTCCTTGTCCTCTCTCCCTAAATCTCATCTATCACGAAGGGCTGACAGTTAAACCTCCAAAACATATCCATATGTAGAACATATATGGGTATGTGTACATATGCACGTATATGTGTACGTATATGTATGTGTGTGCTATATTTACATATAACTCACATGCTATACAATTCACCAAAGTATCAATGGTTTTTAGTATATTCAGAGTCCTATGACCATTGTCAAATCAATTTTAAACATTTTCATCATTCATAATCACACAGATTTTAAACATTTTCACCATTCACCAATCACACAGATCCCTCTGGTTTCCCACCATATATCCCTAGTTGTGGTAGGCCATTAATCTACTTTCAAATGAAGAGAATCGTACACGCTGGGGTCTTTTGTGACCGGCTTCTTTGACTTAGCATGTTCTCAAAGATCACCGACATTGTACCATACCTGAGCACTCCTTTCCTTTTTAGAGCAAATATTATTTTACTGCATAGATATGCCATGTTTTATTCATCAGTCATCAGTTAACAGACATTTGGGCAGTTTCCATTTTGGGATATTAGAAATAATGCTACACCATGAGCATTAGCGTTTTTGTACAAACAGATGTTTTTATTTCTCTTGAGCATACACCTTGGAATGTATATACTGGGTTATCAATGATAACTCTATGCTTAACTCTTTGAGGAACTGCCACACTTTTCCAAACACCACATTGGGAGCGTTCTGCAGTCCCCTCAGTAGCACATGAGCGTTCCAGTTTCTCCGTGTTCTCTCTCATCAATGCTTCTTGTTACCTGTCTTTTTGTTGTTGTTTTGTTGTTGTTTTTTGGTACTGGGGATTGAACCCAGGGGCATCCTACCTCCAACCTACACCCCCAACCCTCTTTTATTTTTTTATTTTGAAACAGGTCTCACTAAGTTACTAAAGGCCTTGCTAAGTTACTGAGGTTGGCCTCCAACCTGTGATCCTCCTGTCTCAGCCTCCTAAGTATTGAGATTAGAGGCGAGTGCCACCACACCCAGCTCATTATCTGTTTTTAATAGTGGGTATGAAGTGGCATCTGATTGTGGTTATGATGCATTTCCTTGATGGCTAATGATGTTGAAAATCTTCTCCTATGCTTAATGGCCATTAGCGTATCTTCTGTGGAGAAAAGTCTATTCAGATCCTTCACCCATTTTTAATTGGGTTGTCTTTTTATTATTGAGTCATAATAGTCCTTTATATATTCTAGATGTAGTCCCTTATCACATATATAATTTGAAAGTGTTTTGTGGGTTGTCTTTTCACTTTCTTGATACTGTCCCTTAATGAAGAAAAGGTTTTGTTTTTTATTTTGTGTGTGTGTGTGTGTGTGTGTGTGTGTGTGTGTGTGTGGTACTGGGGATTGAACCCAGGGCATTCTATTTCCAAGCTACACCCCCATCCTATTTTATTTTTATTTTGAAACAGGGTCCCCCTAGGTTGATGAGAGTATCACTACTTGCTGAGGCTGTCCTTGAACCTGCAATCCCCCTTTCTCAGCCTCCCAAGTACTGGGATTGCAGGCGTGCGCCACCACGCCCGGCTAAGTTTCTCATTTTGATAAAGTTCAATCTGTCTGTTTTTTCTTTTGTCACTTACGCTTTTGGTGTCACATCTAAAAAACAAAACTGTGCTGAACCCAATGTCGTTGAATTTATATCATGTTTTCTCCTAATTTCTGTCTACATTTCCTGCGTCTTTTAAAGTTGTAATTCCTTCGCATGCTAGGCTAGAACTGTGCCACTGAGCTAAATCCCCAACCCTAAGACCATTCTCTTAAACACCTGCTATTACGCCTTTCAATAACTTTGTTTACTTACTTATTGACTTATTTATGTTCTTTAAACAAGTGTTGTAAATCCATTTACTGCTGTGTCTCCAGCATCTCACACCCTTCATGGCTGGTGCAGGGTGTGAGATTCAATGTTCAATAATATTTAAATCCAATATTTAATGAACTTTAATGTCACAAGAAGAGTTCCATGGGATTATGGTGAGCACGGCTGACCACACAGCCATGCAGATTTACAAGGCTCATTCATTTTGAGAAAGACCAGTTACCTTTACTTCAATGTTTCCCAAACTCACTTGGGCACAGACCCATCTTCTACCACCTGCCCCCACTGCATTAGTAGTCTAGGGAGCTGTGTCCAGAAAACACACTTTGAGAAATACTGCCCCCAAAAGACTGCAGGTCACAGAGCACAGTTCCTGGAAGTATGCTTCTACCCTATTTCAAAGGTTGGATCTGCTCCTATCTAAAAATCCTTGGAGTCCCTGGAAGCTCTTTCGGAGCCATAGCTCAGGTTCAGAAAGAAAGCCCCACGATGAATGTTAGGGTTTGGATCTGGAATGTCACCCCCAAAAGTTCATGTGTTGACAAGGTGGCAACATTCAGAGGTGAAATAATGGAATCGTGAGGGCTCTAGAGATTAATCCATTTGATGGATTAATAATCTGAAATACTGGGTGATAACTGTAGGCAGGAGGGGCATGGCTGGAGGAAGTGGGGCACTGGGGCATGGCCATGGGGACTGTATCTGCCCCTGACCCCTTCTTTCTCTCTCTCTCTCTCTCCGTCTCTCTCTCCCTCCCTCTGATTCCCAGCTGCCATGAGCTGAGCAGCTTTTCTGCACCACACCCCACCACCATCATGGACTGAACCTCTGAAACCCTGAGCTAAATAAACCTTTCCCCCTCTGAGTTGTTCCTGTCAGGTATTCTGATCACAGCAATGAAAAGCTAACTAACACAATTAAGTTTTCCTTTTTTTCTCCTGGAGTTCCTAAAGGGTACTTCAGGACACAGGACCACTGAGGAAATATGATTTTTTCCAAAAATCATAATGGCTCCTCTCCTCCATATGTTTGTGGCCCACAGCTCATCCCAGGGACAACTTTAACTTCCTCAGAACTCTGGTTAATGAATGTGATTCAGACAGGGGGCCCCTCACAATGTGCCTTAGCCTATGCTCCGAAGGCAGGCAAAACCAAGAATGTGTTAAGCACACACTTCTGTTTCTTTCCCAGAAACTTACCTCGATGCTGGTATTTAAATCATGGCTTCAGACGTGGATGGGCTTCAGAATAATTTCATCTCAGCTTTCCACATCTTCAAGGCTCTCTACTTGAACTCTGAAAAAGGAGAAAGAAAGTCTAAAAATCGCGACTTTGAAATCTAAGCAAGAAAATAGCAAACGATATAAGATAATTGCATGTGTGAACAAAGCAGGATTCTCTCTTCTGATTAATTTCCTGCGTCTGAAGAGCTTTTTCCCTTTCAATTATTTGCCCACCTCAGAGACAACAAATTATAGGCAGTGGTTAGAGGATCTTTGTAAACTTGATTTTTTAAAAAGCTACTCAATAAAGAATCCTTTTCCCCCCTTTCATCTTAAAGTTGGTGAATAACGTCATTTCCTTAGAATGGTTCTCCAAAACTCTTATTTTTCTGTATTGAATGAAATTTCATATATTTGCTTGAAAGGCAAGAATTATCTTTGGTAAGTACAAGTACTTTCTAAATTCAAATTTATATCACAACCAAATAAGGGGCCTTGTAATACACAGAGACCTGGGGAAAAAAGAAAGGGAGGGAGGGAAGGAGAGAAGAGGGAAGAAGATAGGAAAGGAAGGAGGGAGAGAGGGAGGAAAAATGGGGTGGAACTCAACCTTTTGTGGATGTGTATGCCCAGAAGGAACTAAAAAAATCTGATCTCTCAAAAAAAGAGATGCTGGCTGGCGTGGTGGCATACATCTGTAATCCCAGTATTTTGGAGGTTGAGATGGGAGGATAGCAGGTTTGGGGCCAGCCTCAGCAACTTAGTGAGACCCTGTTTCAAAAGTAAAAAAATAAAGAGGGCTAGGGGTGTAGCTTGGAGGTAGAATATCCCTGGGTTCAACCCCCAGTATGGAAGGACGGAAGGAAGGAAGGAAGGAAGGAAGGAAGGAAGGAAGGAAGGGATGAGATGCTGGACAGAGACGTGAGGAAGAGACTATAACAACCTGTCTAAGGCACGCGGAGTAAGCTATTTGGGTAGAACTTGGTCTACACCATTGATTCGACATATAATTTCCTCAAAGGCTGGGGAGGAAGGGAAAACCCCGCCTATTCTAGAATGAACCACAGCAGACCCAATACCAATGTGCACTTCCTCGTGTGATTGTCTACCGAGGTGTAAGTGTGTGAAAGATGACTAGCTGGCCAGTGTGGTGGTGCACGCTTGTAATCCCAGTACTTGGGAGGCTGAGACAGGAGGATCACAGGTTCAAGGCCAGCCTCAGCTACTTAGTGAGGCCCTCTACAACTTAGTGAGACCCTGTTCCCAAATAAAGACTACAAAATAGGGCTGGGGGTGTAGCTCGGAGGTAGAATGCCCCAGGGTTAAATCCCTAATACTGCTAAAAACAGGTAACTAGCCTGGTAAACATCATTGCTCACACTGAAAATGGCCACATGCCTGTGGCTCCCGCGGACTCCGCTGGGAAGTACTGAGTGCATCAGGACTGCTGCCCGAGGCCCCAGACCTGCGCGCAAAGCCCCCGCTTGCATTAGCTGGTCCGTAGTTCAGACAGGGGTGGCTCTGGGGAATCTTTTGTTTGCAGCTGTGGAGTCATTTCCTCCTGTCTCTCCCCATGTCTGGTCAGCACGTCCTTGTGCTCCCTGGTGAAGAAGTCAGGGAAGAGTTCACAGGGGCACAGACGGCCCATGGTGGCCGGCAGCCTGCGACACGCCTGTTCTGGGAAGAACCAGGCTGCCATCCCTTGGTCCTCGGTTCTCATCAGTATATGGGAGCCACGTTGCCAGCCGCCTGCTTCATCTGGCGGAGAGGAAAGGGGGCTCACCTCCAGAGGCCCAGGCCCACAGGCGACTTGGAATGAAGGGCAGAGGGGGGTCAGCCCAGGTGAAGCTCCCACATGGAAAAATGATCATCACCACTACCTGGCGAAATTCAGACAGCCATGAACTCATTACCTTAAGCCACAAAGATGGCTGCAGTACACACAAACTGTGGGGCTTAAACAGACTCTTCTTTGTGTCTCCCACCCCAAAAAATCATTTTTCCTCCCCCACAAATCTGTTTATTACTCAAAAGCCTTGTGAGTTGGGATAGCCCACTTGTTCCTCTACAATTAGGCCGTGGGTTTTTGTAAGCGAGACTCTCCCCTTGCACTGCATGTTGATGTGTTTCACGGACACGAGCCGGCGCTCAGCAGATCCGACGAGGACCCGCGAAGGTTTCCACACCAGGCGCAGGAGGAGGCCCACGGCCAAAATAGCAACTGACGCGAAGGACGCACAAAGGAGAGGGAGCTAAAATAACACCACGGTCCTCGGGGGGGTCCAGAAACTCCACCACGCCGGCGTCCTTGGGCCGGCTTCCCACAGGGACACCTCCCCATGTTGTGGGACTTTTGCTTAGTGGGTGGCCTCTCCACAGGACCCGTGACAGCACAGGTTCCCAAAAGGAAGGTCAGATACTGTACAATTTCAAACGTGCTCCTACAAAACCCTAGGAGGAATTCTGCCTCGGCATTTGAAGAATGTGGATATTATCCCAAAATCACAAGTGGAAAAATTAGGTTAATGAGTAGAGCTTTCAATTTTTAATTGCTTTCATATATATATATATATATATATGTATAATATGAAATACAATGTATGCACATATAACATATATATAACATATAACATATACTATATATTATATAGTATATATACATATGTATATAACATATATATGTTCATATATATGTATATGTGTAGGTGTGTGTGTGTGTGTGTGTGTATATGTGTATGTGTTTTCAAAATCTTTGGTGAGGACTAGAGGCGCAGCTCAGCGGTTCGGTGCTTGTTCAGCATGTGCAAGGCCTGGGTTCAGCTGCCAGCACTATCTATACACACACCAAAAAAGAAAAGCAAGAAAGAAAACCAGTCGAGCTGGGCGTGGTGGCACACGCTTGTAATCCCAGTACTTTGGAGGCTGAGACAGGAGGATCCAGGTTCACGGCCAGCCTCAGCTATTTAGTGAGGCTGCCACAACTTAGCAAGACCCTGTTTCAAAATAAAGAACAAAAAATAGGGCTGGGGGTGTAGCTCGGAAGTAGAATGCCCCTGGGTTCCATCCCCAGTACTGCAAGAAAAAAAAAAGGAAAGAAAACCAATCTTCAATGTCTCCTACTATTTGCCTAAAAGCAACCACAAAATGAATAAGCAAGTAGCAAACATTGAAGAAAAACTCAGCTTGCTGTGCGGTAGATATATGTGCTTGTGAGTATGATTTTATATTGTTGATAGTAGCCAAATACAGCTAAGAGCCAACTTTTTACTTGGTAATTAAACACACGCACGCACGCACACATGCACATACACATATATAGTGCTAAGTTGAAAATCAGAACGCAACATTTCAGCATTTCACGGTAAGCCTTAAAGAGCATCATGCCCTCCTCCACTGACCCCAAACCCAGCATGTCTCTAAACCACGTGAGTGTATTTTTACAGACGCTCCCTGGGGCCGCTCGAGATGTAGCCACCACAGCGAAGAGAAAGCTAAAAGGGGGCAAGCGGTGGTCTCCCCGGCAGACCACAGTGGCCAGAGCAACCGCGGGGTCCTGAGTCCTCCTGGGCCTCACGGTCAATCTGCGCGGAGCTCCGTGAGGCGAATGTGTTCTGTGCGCCACCGGCTTCACGTGTGCCTGCATTCAGGATTGCTATTTTTTCTCTAAGTGGACACCAAGTTTAAAAGCCTGTTTCTATGTAAACTACGCATGATATGATTGGGGCTCAAGTTCACCCTTGTACAAACTGCCCTTCATGAGGGGGCAGGGAGGTGGGTGTGGGTCCAGGCTGTCTGGGGAACCTCTACCTCTCTTCTCTCATCATTTAAGTAATGTCTCCTGGGGACATGTCACCAAGTTGGGTCTCAAAATCTTCAAGTATGACAAACTTCTTTTAAATGTCAAAATTCTCTTAGACACCCCCCATATCAGTGGTTATATTTTTAATAAGACATTTCAAATATCAAAAATCTATGATGAATTCAGTAACTCACCTAACAGCTTTACATTTTATAAGGTACAGCATTTAGTAGCATGTAAAGTAACTGTGCATTTGCGAGACATTATTTTGCCTGCAGACAATGCTTAGAAAGACATAAATTCCTTGATCCCCACGTGATAGCTCTGAAGTGCAGGAGTGAAAGCAGGCTGCGTCAGAGTCAGTGTGTACACACGGGCGGGCTTGGTGCAGCTGGGACAAATGGACCCTGTTTCCTAGCCGTGTGCATGCTCACAAGTCCCTAGGACCCCATGCTGGAACCTGAGGCAGGGGTCCCAAAACACAAAGCCAACCTGACCGGACTCCCACCTGACAGCTCAGATCTTTTCCTTGACAAATAGCCACTAACCCTTATCCATGGGAAATACATTCCAAGACCCCTAGTGGATGCCTGAATTTGCAGATAGCAGCAAACCTTATCTGATAACCTAGAGGGCTACTAACTGACTAATAGGAGAGTGGTCTATACCGCGTGGATACGCTGACAAAGGGATGGCTCTTGTCCTGGCCAGGACAGAAGGGGACTGTGTTAGATTTTATCACCTTAGTACAGCATGTGATTTAAAACATAAATGGTTTATTTCTAGAATTTCCTTTTCTTTTCATTTTTTCTTTCTTTTTTTGGGGGGGATTCTGGGATTGAACCCTGGGGTATTCTACCTCTGAGCTACACCCCCAACCCATATATATAATTTTTTTAACAGAATCTCACTAAGTTGCTAAGGCCTAGCTATGGTGCAGAGGCTAGCCTCAAGCCTGCGATCCTGTCTCAGCCTCCTAGGTACTGGAATTACATCCATGCACTACCACACCTGGCTGGAATTTTTCTATTTCATATTTTTGGACCATTCCTAGCTATGGGTAACTGAATCCACAGAAAGAAAAATGTGGCCAAGAGGGGACTAACTGCTTTGTGAGGAAATGTCAGAAAAAAAAGTTGCTAAGCAGTACTAAAAGAAATGAATTTTGGATGGAACTGAAAAAGGAGGGAGACAGACAGACAGATAGACAGACAGACAGACACTAACAATCTTGTACCAAAACTTCCAGTCCTGGTGTAAGTGACCACACTGTGGGGGACTCAGCTCTTCAAATGGACGAAACGGGGCGTGATGGAGGACTGTGGCCCTGAGAAATGACAGCTTTCTTCTGAGCCTCCACGTGTAAAAGAAATAAGCAAGCCAGACCAGAAACCAGGTTTTATGTTGTTAAACATGACCTGGGCCAGCACGTGTGAGTCTGAACACACACACCCAAGGATAACCCCCTGAACATACCGTAAAACCAGCTGTCCCTGTCATCTGAATCGGAACCATTCCTTGAACCGGTATCTAGTACCTGATGGCTGGAGAGTGTCACAAACACATGAAAAGCACACTTTTCTGAATATTGAGGGTAAACTTGTGTTAACAAGTGCAGCAACTGACACAGAGCGTGTGACCGTAGCCGGCGCTGTCTACGCGTAGACATGCTGATGACTGATCATCACTCCCAGCCGCAACTGCTATTGCCCTTCCCACGGCACCTTCTGTGCGAGGTCTCCAGGCGGTTAGCATGAGGAGGAGCGGAGTTGGGCTCCAGCATTCTTAGTCTCACCCACAGTGCTCTGCTTCCCCATTGGTTAAAAAGTAATGTCAAAGCCGTAAGAGAAGCCGGGCGTGGTGGCACACGCTTGTAATCCGGGTTTGCAGCCAGCCTCAGCTCTCTCTCTCTCTTTCTCTCTCTCTCTCTCTCTCTCTCTCTCTCTCTCTCCCTGTCTCTCTCTCTCTCTTTCTCTCTACTTAGTGAGGCCCTCCGCAACTTCGTGAGACCCAGTTTAAAAATAAAGTATAAAAAAAAAATAGGGCCGGGGGTGTAGCGCAAAGGTAGAACGCCCCTGGGTTCAATCCCCGGTACCACACACACACACACAAAAAAGCCGTAAGAGAGATCAAAACCCTTTTCATTAGATTCAGGTACTATGATCCAAATGTTGAACTACTATGAAAGTAAACCAAGGTTACTGCTAAAATCTTTAGGCAAAAAGTAAACCTAAGATAAATCTTGACTGTTGAATGGCAAATATTTAGTGGGGTAGAAAAAAGTTTTAGTCACTATATAAGGACAGATGCCAGTTGTTCCGGTCAGCATTCTCAAGCCATAATCTAAAGACCTGACCACCTAATTTAGAGGAAAGAAGATTGATTTTCTTATGGTTTCAGGCTCAGTCCATGTGAGATCGGGGACCACGGATCTCAGGGCATGGCGGTGGGAGGTGGAGAGAGGGAGAGTGCATGGGCTGTGCTCCTCACATCATGGAGGCTGGAAGCAAGAGAGAGAGAGAGAGCATGGGGGGGGGGGACATATATAATCTTCAAGGCCACACCCCCAGGGATCCACCTCCAGCCACACCCTACTGGCCTGGGTCACCACCCAGATAAATCTATTACAATGGATTTATCCACTGCTGGAATTACAACGTTCATGACTCAATTACATTAGCTCCAAACATTAATAAATGAGCTCTTTAGGGGACATTTCATATCTAACTATAATGCCAGTAAAATAGTGGAAAGGGGTGGGGAAGGGATGTGGGGAGGGAGGAAAGGGGGCTTGATGAAAGAAGCAGTTCAAAAAGTGTTATGTGCATATATGAAGTTACTGATACTGATCTCGGTAACATGTTCAGGGAGGAGAAGGGAGTCGGGTGGGACCTGGAGGGAAACAGCAAGTGCTGTGTGCATGTCTGTTTCTATCACTAAACCTCATTATGATTACAATGAACCAATAAAAGTGTATTTTAAAAATTACTAGATTATTGAACACTATAATTGCGGTACAATTTGGTCTATGTACCCAGATCAGAAACAATGTGGAAGATTCTGGCTCGTTCCTTGATTCATTACCCAGCAGTCCTAGTGGTCTGTGTGTGCTGAGTACTGTTCTAGGCACTAAAGATATAATACACCCAAGTCTCCCTGTCCTTATGGAGCTCACAGACTCTTGGGAGGAACTGACAAATTATAAGTAAATAAATGGACAAATAAACCCATTAATCCATAGCAGCCTAACATGTCAGCTAATAAGAGTGAGGAGAGAAGAGCAGGGTAAGAAAATGGGGGTCTGTTTTAAACAAGGTGGGCAGTGTTACTGAAGAGGTCCCATTGCAGTAGAGATCTGGAAGAATTGGGGACCAAGACAGGTGCACATCTAGAGGGCTCGCATCCAGGCAGCGAAAAGAACAAGTGCCCGCTCTCAACTCTTGAGGTGGGAGGATGACAGAAGTGTCCGAGGGACCAGCAAGGCGGCCAGTCTGGCTGAGCACAGTGAACAAGAGGAAGAGCACCCAGGAAGCCAGCAGGGCGTGCAGGCCAGAGGGAGTGGAGCGCAGGCCATGCAGGCTCTGTGTCAGAGAAGGACTTCGGATCTTGGTCTAAGAATTACCAGATGTTCCTATTGGATGTAAGGTCTTGATTTAGTTGTGAAGACTCACTCTAGTTGCTCCTAGGAAAACAGACTTTGGGGGGTTGCAGAGATATGGGGTTAGACAAAAGGAAATAGGGCGCTTGACAGCAGGTCACCACAGCCATCCTGGTAGAAATGGGGGCCCCTGGACTGGGGATGAACAGCCTGGGCATGTGGGTGAATGGGGTACCACCAACTGAGCATGTGGGTGAATAGGGTACCACCGACTGAGCTGGAAGATGCGGGGCTGGAGCGGGCCAGTTACATATTCAGCAGCAGTCATCTAAGTTGCTGGAAATGCACCTTATATTGCTACTAGAGAGTTAATGATGCACTTTAGGATAAAGAATAGGTTAATGCTATTGTAGCATTAACTAAATAAATAGCATTGTAGCTTAAGACTTTAAAAGTTTTACAATGGGAACAGTTGACTCAGGACCAGTTTAGATATTCATTTAATCTTGTTCTAGCATCCCCAGTGACTCAGTTGTTGACTACATACAGCTAAGAAACTAGGAGAAACCACGTACTTCATGCTGCAGTTTGGATAAGTACCCCCCAAAAGTTCATGCAATAAAGCTTGGTCTCCAGCCCATGGCACTACCAGGAGATGGTGGAGTCCTTAAGAGGTGGGGGTATGCCCACAAAAGCGACTGGGAACCCCAATCTTTTCTCTTTTGCTTCCAGCCATGAGGTGACCAGTTTTTCTCCATCATGTACTCCCACCATGAAGTCCCTCCACAGACCCAAAGCAAAGATGCCAACTGATTATGGACTGACACTTCCAAAACTGTGAGCCAGAGTAAACCTTTTCTCTTTATAAGTTGATTATCTCAGGTGTTTGTTATAGTGAAGGAAAGCTCACTAACACTCTACTAGTGAACTTTCCAGGAAACGATTCCCAGCCAAGCTAATAAATGCTACAAAGCTTTATAGAATGTATCAGCAGTGTTTGGAAGATCCTCTGTATTTCACCCCCGAGAAGACAAAACAAAAAAATGTCCACAAGATTGCAGAGTATGGATATTCTTTACTCTAACTCCATTATTAAAAAGCTTTGACCATTGGGTAAGAGAAATTATAAGAATTTTTGATTAATGTTATGAGCTGGATCTGATATGTCCCCCCAAAAGCCCACGTGTTGAAAGCATGGTCCCCAGTGCAGCAGGTTCAGAGGTGGCTCACAGCTGGAGGAAGTGGGTCACTGGGGGGTGAACTTGAGGACTATATTTGTCTTTGGTCCTTTCCCCTCTCTCTCTCTCTCTCTCTCTCTCTCTCTCAATCTGCATCCTGGCAGCCATGAGCTGAGCACCTTTCCACCCCCAGCCCTACTGCCATGACGTTTCTCGCTTGGAGCTGGCTGACCATGGTCCGAACCTCTGAAACCATGAACCAAATAAACCTTTCCTCCTCTAAGTTGTTCTTGTCAGGTGTTTTGGTCACAGTGACAAAAAGCTGACTAACACAATGGGTTTACATGTTAAGATCTTTTAGGTAAACATTCTTTGTTTGATGTAATCTAAACCAAAGCATTTATCTGCTTAACAGAGTATTTTCTTCAGTGCCCTAAGGTTGGGAGGTTGAGAAAGCTCTTTCTGAGTTTTGTGCAGCTGGAACTAACCTAGAGAAAGGCCAGAAACAACACACAAATACACAACTGGATCAAATTTGATTCCCGTTAGAGTGAGCTACAGCTGCAGGAGGGCCAGCAAAGCTCAGCTTCCACGTTATGAGATGTTGTACACATCCCAAAATTGCATCAGTTTTGTCCAAAGCAAGATTTGTGCCTGGGACTCAAAACACAAGGAAAAGCTTAAATTGTTTTGATTGGAGTAACTGTAGCCTGCTAACATGTACTTCTTCCAGGAAGCTATCAACGTCCATCTTTTCCTCCCTCTTTCCCCCAGTTCAACCCCAAGAGCAACAGCACAGCATCTGATGGGAAACCAGATCAAATTGACTTCAGAACACCAGGCATGGGGCCCTCAGAGACAACAGGAGTGATGACAACTTCTTTATCTATTCCTAGTGCAAAGAAATGTTTCGATCCAGTTGGAACTATCCACATTTGAAACCAACTCTTAAGCCTCATCTGCTTTTCATTTATTAAAAGTTTTACTCAAAAGAAATGAGTTCCCCAGGGTAATCTGAGTCACCCACCTCTCCATTACCAGCCAAGAGAGAAATCCCCTTCCCGTCACGCAGGGCCAGCATAGGTGACTTAAATGGCTTCCAGTGTTCCTTTCAGTAACATTTTTGAAGTCCTTTCATGGTTTTCCAGTTTTCCTACCATACTGTATCTCTTAGGATACACTTTTGGAAAGATCTGGTCTTTAAAAATTCACTGTTTTGCTCTAAAGGATTCCTTACTCAACTCTCTGAATTTAGTGACTTTTCCCACAGTATCAGCTACTAAAGGCAGATCTTTCTGGCTTGTTGCTTTAAGATGTCAAGCCATGGTCTTTCTTCTAATCTGGACTTGGGACTTCCTTTCACATAGCCCCCCTGATTACACTAAGCAGCTGTTTCTGTCTTCTTCCAGAAGACAGCAAGATCAAGGCTTTAGAGTCTAGGTTTTCCTAGGTCGCCAGTTCAAATATTTACCTTATTCTTTCCCAATGGCTCCAGACAAATCATCTCTATTCTTATTTTTCAAAAACCTCAGAGTTAAAACACACATACCCACGCAATGTCAAACCCTCTGCCAAGACTGGATTAGTGTGGCTTTCTCTTTGGACTCCTTCATAATGACCTAAAGATGTATTATATCTGGATTCTCAGAGGTCTGTTAAATATTAACCATGATGATGTGAAATGCTGGAAAATTGGGTCAGTCTGAATCTCCATTATTAATCCGACCTGCTGTCATTTCTCGGTCAGGTTCTATGACACAGTCTAAAACTGTCACTGACCAAAACTCTCAGCTGTCAGAGACTCACTGAGAAGCCAGTGGAACCTATAGGCTTTCTCTTGAGAAGATTCCAAAACCAAATACAATTACCATTCTAAAACAGGGGCCAGCAAGCTGCAGCCCATGGGCAGATCCAGCTTGCTGCTGACCTGTGTCAATAAAGTTTTATTGGAACGCAGCCATGCTCAGTCACTTCCCTGTTGTCTACGGCTCTTTTCCTGCTACCATGGCAGAGCTGAAGGGTTGCGATGAAGTCTATATGGCCCTCAAAGTCTGAAACATTTACTATCTGGCTCTTTAACGGTTTGCCAACCCCTGCTGGGGAGCTTTAAAACCAATGACATCTAAGACAGCGGTTTAAATCTTACTCTGTGTGGCTTTGCAAAGTGACCTAGCTAGAATATCATTTTCCACAGGGTAAAAACTAATGAAAAAAAATTACCCACAAAAGTGCCTAACCCAGTGCCTGGTATTCAGTAGGTGATTAATGTATGCTCCCTTTTTCTACTCCCTGATCTCCTCCTGACCCTTCAGTTCTTGGTGCAAAGGTTCCCTCCTCTCTGCACGCAAACTTATTTTGACACTGGCTAGTCCATATTCTCGATAGTCACTCACCTGTCTGTCTTCCCATCTAAAACGTGTCTTTCTCTGGGGTAAATGTCACATCTTATTAACCTTCGTTACCCAGGGCTTGGTACATAGGAGGATCTTGGCAAAGACTGCTTCAGAGAACGAGTGAGTCGAGAAATAAATGGGTGGTAGAAAGAGTCGGAATTCCAAAAGACGCCACATCATTAGTATTACTAAATAACACCAGGATTCTCCAAAGTGAGTTTCACAAAATAAAGAACACTTTCTTGATCATTGTTTTATTGATCAGGCAAAAGGCATGTTAACACTTCCTAAGCCACACGGAAGCAGAGGTGGAGTGTCCCTTATCCAAAGTGCTTGGGATTATTTCGGACTCTTTTGGATTTGGAATCTAGATTTGGATTTTGCATATGATAATGAGGTATCTTGGGGATGGGACACAAAACTCATTTATGTTTCTTATAGAGCTTATACACATGGCCTAAAGGTAATTTCTTCCAATATTTTTAGTGCACCCACATTCTTACTGCAACTCATCATATGAGGTTAGGTGCAGAATTTCCCACTTATAGCATCAAGTTAGTTCCCAACAAGTTTCGAATTTTGGAAAATTGGAAATCTGAGTTTTCAGATTAGCGTTGTTCAACTTGTAATAATGACTTTTGTTTCAACCCAATCTAAATTCTCTCACCAAGCCTCTAATCATTGAATAAAAATGGAAAGTGTGATATTCTTTGTGTACAAGAGCCTGAATTCAACATTTCTAATAATAGTGATATACTTTAGCATAAAATAATTTCTTTGAAAAAGTGGTTGCTTTGGTTTTTCATGGATTTAGTTAAAAAAAGATAGGCTCATTCGGAAAGGAACATGCGCCAGGCATGGTGGCACATGACTGTAATTCCACTAGTTGAGAGGCTGAGAAAGGAGGATTGCAGGATTGAGGCCAACCTCAGCAATTTAGCAAGGCCCTCAGCAACTTAGCGAGACCTTGATTCAAAATTTAAAAATAAAATAGGACTGGGGGTGTAGCTCAGAGGTAGAGCACCTCTGGGTTCAATCTCCAGTACCACAAGAAAAAAAGGAACAAGCCCGGAACAGACCTAGGCAGTAAGAATACAACAGGGAAGAAATAAAGTCCCCTCCCTGACGCCACTTTGCTTAGAAAACCCTCAGAATTAATTTTGACAAGATTCTTCTTAGAGTAATTCATATTACATAAATTTTCCATATTGTATTATGTAAATAACTAAGAGGGTTTCACGTTTCCAAAACAGAGACAGGTTTTCATATTGGATGGCTAACTACGGCTTGCCGTAACAAATTACTACACATTTGTTGGCTTAAAACAACACACATCACATTTTTATTTTATAGTTCTCCAAGTTAGAAGTCTGAAATGGGCCTCCCTGGGCTGAAATTGAAGGTGTTGGCAGGGCCGCATTCCTCCCGGACCTCTGGGGGAGATTGCTTTCTGGCCTTTCCCAGCCGCCAGGGGCTCCACATTCCTTGGCTCATGGTCCCTTCCTGCATCTTCAGAGCGACTATCACCACGCACCACGCTGACCCTCCTCGCTCCCCTCCTTGCCTCAAAGGAGGCTTGTGGTTACCCCAGTCCCACTTGGAGAACCCCGAATACTCCTTCCCAACTCCAGCACGGCTCATCAACTTAATTTCTCTTTTCCATGTAACCTAACATATTCAGTTTTTGTGGATTAGGACAGGAGCATCTTGGAGGAGGGGAGAATGAGTCTCCCTACTGCACATACCTCAAGTCCTGGTTCCATGTATGACCCTGGTGTGGGACGAGGAACACCATGATCCCTAGAAACCAGTCCTCCCACCTATTAGAATATGCTCCTACCCACGGCAGTCCCCAGCACCTCCCAGAGCGCACTGCTCTCCCTCCACTCCCACAAGCGCACGTGACCACTTCCTGCTCCTCGTCAAACCGTGTTACCTCTGTGCCCGCAACTGTTGTGAGTTGTAAGGATTTCTCTCCCAGCCATCCGCTCTCCAGATGGAAAACCCAGGCCCTTCCCTCCACTCTCCTGTGCTAGTGAGGGGCGTAACCCCTTGCACTAGTATTACCCAAAAGGTTTGTTAATTTTAGTAAAGATTCATTCATTCCTGTTACTATGTGTGTGTTTCCTAAACATTTATTTATTCCTTTTGTGTGTGTGAGTGGTACTGGGGATTGAACCCAGGGGCATTCTACCTCCTAGCTACACCCCTAGCCTTTTTTAAGTTTTTGGTTTTTTGAAACAGGGTCTCACTAGGTTGCTGAGAGTCTTGCTAAGTTGCTAAGGCTGGCCTGGAACCTGCAATTCTCCTGTCTCAGCCTCTCAAGTATTGGGATTACAGGTGTGTGCCACCACACCCAGCTTCTTCCTTTGTTTTTAAGTACAAAGTACAGGGTGTGTGCCAGGGTGTGTGTCTGCGCGTCTGTGTGCATGTATGCTCAGCTTCTTAAAGAGTTTTTTTCTTTTGTTGCTGAGGATCTCACCAGGACCTCGGGCATGCTAAGCACATGCTCTATCACTGAGCTACCTCCCGGGGCCCAGAGCAGACTATGTAACTCGCTCAGCACAGACACTCGGTTGCTGCTGGTCAGCCTTCCCAGTGCAGAGCTTCTTGAAGCAGTCCATGGTAAGATATGCTTCCCGGACTGTGCATAGATTTCCTGTCGTCAGAGGTTAAGTGGAGAGAACAGTAAGGGTTTGGCTGGCTCCGGAGGGACAAGGGAGGTCACTCTGGGCCCAGAGCTATCACCTTAGGGGGCCGAGCAGCTGGCTCTTGGAGCACCGAGCTGGATTTGGGTTTGGGGGAACTGGAGCCAGCTCTTCTGTTTTTGACAGCAGCCTTCGGCCACAGGAGGGCTAGGTTTCGGCTGGCACCGGCCGCGGCTGCAACGCCCATCTGGCCATACGGAGCAGATTTTCCAGCCCTCGGTGCCTCCTGGCACTTACTCGTGACCCTTGGGCCTGGAAGCACCAACTGACAGCCGTCCCTGTAACGCAGAGTCCTCCCTGGGTCACCGCAGTCCATCTGTCCACAGCCCCAGAGATCCCTATCTCAGGAGCATCTCAAAATAAAGATGAACGAGAGCCTTGATCAGCTGAGCGTTTAATAGCTGCACTTTAATTGATCACCCTAAAATTTCAAAGTAGAAAAATGTGAACCTAAGGAGAGACAAACAACTCCAGGGCCTGAATTGCATGGAACGCCTCCCACGTGAGCCTCCCACTGGCCCAGGTCTTAGTCTGTACTTGCTCCTCCCCGGGCTGGGCCTCAGCTGCACCCCTCACCTGGGAGCTCAGATGCTACAAGGATGCCCTGTTCACTTTCCACTCCCAAGAAATGTCCACAGGCACGCAAGGTAGAAAATGCTGGAAGGTTCCATTTCTCTGGCTCCTTTGTTCTGTTAAGCATTAGCAATATCCCCACCCGAAGACAAAATGCTGTGAGGAGCACCAGGCCCAGCCATCCCACTCAGAGTGACACTGGGACAGGTTCATCAGCCACTCAACACTGGTGTCCCAGTTCCAGGAGGAAAGAGGGCTGGGGCAGGGCCTTCCACCGGCTGCTGCTGCTCTTCACACCCGTGCCAACTAGCCCAGGCCTCCCACGCTCCTTCAACTCTGCGTTCCCCTCTGCGCACATCGTACAGAGAACCCAAAATGCTCAAGCAAGAAGACGCCCCAGAGATCCTCCTGCCCAGGCACCCCTAGTCCAGGGTGAAGAAATGCTCGTGTGAAATGGGTTAACATCACTAGGAATCCACCACCTCCGCTCTAGCACAGGGGCCCAGGGAGGCCGGGGATTGGCTTGTCTGGACGGCATGGGGTGGAGAATCTTGCTAGAACCCTGCACCTGTGTGTGACTGTGCGTGTCCGAGGAAGTCACGAGCTGGTCTTTGGAGGATCATGGTCAGCGGATGCAGCCGAGTACTCTCGAGTATGGAGAGGCAGCACTGGTCCCAAAGGAGGGGACTGAGCGTCTGGGACGCTGGAGCCCCGCGCCCCCCTCGCACTTCGCCTGCTGTGGCTCTTCTGCATTTAGCACGGCCCAGGCTGAGTGTGTGGTCACCTCTGGCATCTCCTTGACTTTCTTGTGGTAGCTCATATTTAAAACTAAAAACACCTGGGTGTACAGCTGTTCATAGGCAGTGGAGGGAACTAACTTGCTCCACTAACTTCAGAAGTCCCCAGTGTGAGGTGGTGCTCGTCTGCAATCCCAGTACTTGGGAGGCCAAGACAGGAGGGTCGCAGGTTTGAAGCCAACACACAGTAACTTAGTGAGACCCTGCTTCAAAATAAAATATAAAATGGCTGGGGGTATAGCTCAGAGGTAAAATGGTACCACCACCATCAAAAAAAAAAAAGTCCCTCGACACCATGCTGAGACTCTGGGACTCAGGAGTTTAGCCCTGGGGCTAGAGCCAAAGATGTACACTGTAAAAAATGCACCAGGCATTAAGAAGTGTGTAATGCCAGTACTTGGGAGGCTGAGATGGGAGGATCACAGGTTCAAGGCCAGTCTCAGCAACTTAGCGAGATCCCCCCAGCAACTTAGTGAGACCCTGTCTCAAAGTAAAAAATAAAATAGGGCTGGGGTGTAGCTCAGAGGTAGAATGCCACTGTGTTCAATCCCCAGTACAAGAAAAGAAAAGAAAAAAAGAAAAGAGTGTGATGGAGTTCAGTGCAAATCAAGAATAGTGAGGAAAGGGGAGGGAGGGAGAAGGGTGGTGTGACGGGCACTGCACCTGGGCTGGCCTCGCAGAGCTGGCGCAGGGACCGCACAGGGGAAGCCATGAGGAGCACAGGGCACCGCAGGGCAGGAAAGGCGAGTCTCCTAAGGAGGGGAGGCCAGGAACGCGTCATAAAGGTGTTGCATCTGAGAATGGCATCCTGGGGAATGGGCTGAGATTGGTAAGACTGGGAAGGGGGCTTCTCCCCATGGGGAGGACGGAGGGCAGGTGGGAAAGCAAGACGGACAAGTGCAGGAGAAGGGGGAGGACAGGTCGGCAGCAATTACTGACAAAGGACGAGAGTAAAGGTTTAATGATAAGATGCTGCGGACTGCAGCCCAAAGCCCGCAGGGGAAGTGACAACTTTCAAAGCTGCGATGGCATGTGAGACGGGGGCGGGGGGGGGGGTCGTGTCTACTCATGGTTTCATGCATCAACATCCGCAGACGTCTCCCAGTGATTTCCACAGTATTAAAGTGTTAAAGCTAAGGACTTTGTGTGTGGTTTCCGTGGCACGGAGGCTGTGGACGAGTCTGCCCACCTGCCACCTGGAGAGGACGCCAGGAACCTGCCCCGGCACCTGCTGGAGGATGGCGGTAGATAAAGTCACAGCGCAGCTCCAGGCGCCCTCAGCCCACTCACAGACTTAGAAGTCATGGGAGGGGCACCAGAGGGCCACCTTCGCCCCTATGGGGACAGACACTCGGCCTCCAGTGACTCACCATACACTTCCTCAGCCGGGCCCCAGGGGAAGGCTCAGCTGTGACAACTAGCACACACCCTTCCTGCTCCCCACCCCACCCACAGCCCTCCCGGGGTTTCCTGGGAGGGGCTGGTGTGCCCCTGCAAGTAAATCTCCCTTGTACATCTCAGCTGTCAGCAAGCAGGAAAGAAGCCTGCGTCCCTTGTATGCGGTGACTGAGCTTGCCCTGCAGTCACCAACACAGTAAGGATGACACAGCCCTGGGCTCTTCTGAGGATGAAACCCACGTGTGGGCCTCACACCCCACAGACTGGCGGCGAGTGGATCCGCCCAGCCAGGAAGTCAGGCATGCAGGAAGGGCGTGATCCAGTCCCCTAGGAACTGGGGTTTAGTCAGGGATCAGCCCTCCTTAGCTCACTGAGTAAGCATTTACTGAGTACCTACTACGTGCCAGACACTGTTCTAGTGCTCAGAATTCAGTACAAGCAAAACAGAGAGAAGAGCCAGGCGAGGTGGCACAAGCCTGTAATCCCAGTACTTGGGAGGCTGAGACAGGAGGACTGCAGGTTCCAGGCCAGCCTCAGCAAGTTAGAGAGATGCTTGGCAACTTAGCGAGACCCTGTTTCAAAAAAAAGAAAGAAAGCGCTGGGGGTGTAATTCAGAGGTAGAATGCCCCTGGGTTCAATTCCCAGTACAGAAAAAAACAACGGTTTTCCTCTTGGAGATTAGATTCTAAAATCAACAAGGAGAGGACTTTTGCACACATCATGAATAAAAGGGACCAAACCAAGGACAGAGGTAAGAGACAGTGATACTGCATTTAGAAGGAAGAAGGAAAAAAAAATACTTCTTCCAGGAATGAGAGCTGCCAGGGAAGAGGAGACTAAACCTGTTAAAACTCAAATATGCCAGACGTGGTGGCGCACACTTGTAATCCCAGCACTTGGGAGGCTGACACAGGAGGACTGCAGGTTTGAGGCCAACCTCAGCAAATAGTAAGACTCTCATTAACCGAGCAAGACCCTGTTTCAAAATAAAAATAAAATTGGGCTGGGGGTGTAGCTCAGAGATAGGATGCCCCTGGATTCAATCCCCAGGGCCACAAAATAAAACCTCAAATATGCCTTTAGCAGTCAAGTATCATCTACAGAGGTGGCCACAGGACATTCAGACATTCTAGGAAAATTTGGAGATTCATCCCATGTTGAGCAACTGTTCTCCCGTGGCCCTTCAGGAATGGTGGGGGAGGTGTGGCCTGGGATGCAGACAGTGGGAGTTCAAAGGGAGCAGAGTGGGTGGGGTTCAAAGGTCGTGTTAAGATCCACCCAACAGTCGGTTTATAATCAGCTCTGTAATGGTCTCCGAGCTGGCGAAGCACACTCGCTTCAGACCCTATCACCTTTCCTCCCTGGGGGAGCACCCCACGGTCGCTCACCCTGATGCTTCCATACTGAGAGCTTCCCTGGGAACCAAACATATTGCTCTCTGCCTGTGCCCGGCCCTGGCTCTCCAGGCACCCTGAGCGCCCCTGCCTGCCTGGGAGAGCCCTCTGCGCCACACGCCACCCCAGCCCTCCTGCAGGGCACAAAACCATCCTCTCACTGGATGATGGCGAAGAGCCCACCTTTCAAGAGACATGCCTCAGAAGGAGGGTTTAAAGACAGTCATCCCCAATGGAGGGACTAGTCATTACGAGTGCAATAACCAAGCTGAACGGCCTTGTGTCCTTTTAATACAAATGTACAAAACCAAAAAACTTTGCTGTCTTTGGGCCACTAGTCAAGAAACTAGAATTCCTTTTCGGTTGGGATGGACCTCGAAAACACTGACCATCACCCCACCCGGCCAGGCTCCTCGGCTGCCACGCCCTTGCCAGACAGGTGTGCGGTTTCTATAGAAATGTCTCCATCCATGGAGATCTTCCTCCAGGCCTGGCAACCTGTGCATAGACTGTCTCATGTTTCAAAAATTCTCCTTATGGTAAATTCACATCTGTTTCTTTTTATATAGTGCATTGCAATTACACATCCTTGTGCGGTTCAATGTGATACAAACATCCCTGCACACAGCATGTGTTGTATTTCCTTCTGCACCTACCCCTCCCCCATGCACATTAGTGAAATCGGTAGTGATGCGTCATATGTTGCCACAGTATTATCTGAACTCTTCCCTTCCTCAGTCCTCCTTTTCCCTTCCCCAACTCCCTCCCCTAATCCCCTTGCACTATTCTGCAGGTCTCTCACCACATTTTTTAAAGTCTTTTATGTTTCCTATTTTCTTTCTAGTTTCCACAAAGGAGAGAAAACATATGACCCTTGACTTTCTGGGACTGGCTGATCTCACTTAGCAGAATATTCTCTAGTTCCATCCATTTTCCTGCAGATGACAAAATTTTGTGCTTCTTTATGGCCAAGTAGAATTCCATTGTGTACAGACCACATTTTCTTTATCCATTCATCTGTTGACAGACGATTGTGTTGGTTCCAAAATTTAGCCCTTGTGAATTGTAACAGAGCCCTGGCCTCAAACCTGCGATCCTCAAGTCTCAGCCTCCCAGGTACTGGGATTACGGGTGTGCACCACCACGCCCAGCAAGTGTTATCAAATTTATGTGAGTAAAGGGCTGGGGAGGTAGCTGGGTGGTAGAACACTTGCTTACAAGTCTTAAGATCCTGGGTTAAATCCCTAGTACCATGCAAAAAAGAAAGAGAAGACAGAGAGGAAGGAAATCAAATGCCTAAACAGGTAACACCTTAATCCTTAGGTACACCAAGCTGAAAAGGCTTATTTAAGAAAAGTATGTTCAGATTATTAAAAAAAAAAAGGTCACCTAACTAAATCACAATAGTATCAGTTACCTTTTTTTTCTTCTTCTTTTTTTTTTTTTTTGTGGTACTGGGGATTGAACCCAGAGGCATTCTACCTCTGAGCTATACCCCCGGCCCTATTTTATTTATTTACTTATTTTTTAAAACAGGGTCTCTCTAGATTGCTGAGGCTGGCCTTGAACCTGTGATTCTCCTCTCAGCCTCCCAAGTACTGGGATTACCAGTGTGCGTCACCACGCCCGGCTACCACTTACTTTTTGTAAGAGAGCATGTCCAAATTCTTGGTCTTTTCATCGCTGCTATGGTAGTTGACCTCCCAACTGCATTGCAAACACATTCTGAAATTATCAAGAATTACCTCTTAGTCTGCTGGTTTAAATTCGAAGAGAATTCACCGTCCCTTTCTGAGCTTCTCCTTTAATTTTAGAAAACAGTCTCCAATGTAGCCAGAATCTAGAAGGGGGCAAAAAAGGTTTTAAAAAGTACAGAATGTAACATTCAAAGCTGAAATACATACACGCCCTGTGTGAGATCAGGAGAAATTGGTCTGCGCCTAAGTCAACCTCAGAAAATAACGGCGTGCCTCCTATTTTATCAACAACCCTCGCTGCCCTTTGACCTACTAGAGCAGAATTGAAAATTGACATATAATTTCTATAATTCTCTATTTATTTTTGGTGCTGGGGATGAACCCAGCAAGGGCCTTGAGTACACTGCACTTCACCCCCAGCCCATATTTGGTCACTTAAATTAGGACTAAAATTGCCTTTATTGAATTCACTTCGAACTGGCTTCACTTGAAACACTTGCTTTGGCTACTGCACACAGCCAAATTGCCCCCCAATTTCTGCAACGCACAGTTCCCTTTCTTTCCCAATCCCTATCCCCGCACTGGGACAAGCTACGTGACACAAGTACCGCAAGTGGTCCACCCACACGTGCAGAGGAAGAATGACATCCAGAGGCCACAGTAGACAGTATGCAGTCGGAAGGGGCAAGTGTCAATTACCCTCCCTTGATCTGCGTAAGCAGCAGCAAATCTAATTACAACGGATGAACGAACTATTCTCCCCCCAAGGGTGCACTGAAGATTTCCCAGATCTTGGACAAAAATGAAAAGTGCTGCCCTTTTTAATCATGTGGCATTAGCTGCTTCAGTGTGTGGATGCTTCCCTGCGGCGGGCCCGCTGGCTCCTGCAGACTGCCCCCTCTCGGGACAACTGAGGGCTTTGTTCTCTGGAGCAGAAGCTGCTTCTACCGGCAACTTCAGAAGCCACAGGTCGCCAGCCTTCCCCAGCGATCAGATGCTAGGTGTAGAGTAGCTGAGACCTGAGGAGGCCACCCAGAGCCCACTCCGCTTGCTGTCTCGCTTCTTTGTCTCCTGGTCTCCCTAGGACCTCAATTCGCCCTGCCTGGCAGCGGCACAAGACAATATTCCTGCAATTTCCCCTTGCTCCTCCCTCAGCTTCACTCAGGCTCAGGAGCTTATCATAGCTTGTTTCTTCCTGTTTATGGCAGAGACAACAGGGGCTTGAGTGCCAAAATGCACACACAATGTGACAGGTCTGAGAAGCTCTTCTTAAAAAACTGTCTACCCACAAAGGTGTCTGTGGTAATGCAACCAGGAAAAAAAAAAAATTCTGAAAGTATGGCGATGCTCAGTTGTCCAATGGACAGGATGTATTTAAGAATATTATGACACATGTCCGATGGACAGTTAGCCACTGGAAAACATAAATCTAAAGAAAATGATATTACTATTGTAATATACATGCAAACACTTACAAGATAGCACCAGGGAAGAGTAGAATTTAAAACTGTACCAAAGTGCTGATTACAACTTTGCCAAAAGAAAAGCGGGATTGCATCTGGATGAAGCTATTGAGATGATAAGCTATACATATGTAGTGGAAATCAACTAAAAGGAGTTGGTCGATGTCTGCTGAATTCTAGGATTCTAGGAAAACATGTGAATGTTTTAAAGAAGAGAGAATGATAGCCGGGTGTGGTGGCACACACTTGTAATCCCAGTACCTGGGAGGTTGAGCCAGGAGGATTGCAGATTCAAGACAAGCCTCAGCAACGTAGCAAGAGCCTGTTTCAAAAAACAAAAAATAAAGGGCTATGGGTATAGCTCAGAGGTAGAATGCCCCTGGTCCAATCCCCAGTACCACAAGAAAAAAAAAAGACAGAGACAGAGGAAGAGAATGATATAGTTCTTGATATAGGTTTTGATAGGTTTAAAATATCCAACAATTTAGAATCACAGAATGTTGTGTCTGGAAATGAATTTAGCTCAACCTTTTGAATTTGCAGATAACTAAATGTATGCCAAGTCAAATCAAGTGATTCATCTATGATCAGCTACCCACTGGTAGAAGTGAGACTAGAACTGGGGTCTCCCCACTCATGGACCTCTTTTTTTTTACATAGAACACACTGCAATTAATTCATACCAGGAAAAAAAAAGAGGGTCCTTGTTACAAGTATTCATGATCCAAGTCACTACAGGTAGGGGCACGTGCAGAGAAGCACACCTTCAAAACCCTCACACATTTCCCAATAGCCAGCCAGTTTATGACTTGAGTCTCCACGCAAAAATCCATCTTTGGATTTTTGTCCAACACCAATGTCTATGCCTAATCCTGTTGGTAAATGGCTTATACTCCACAAAAAGATGTCTACTGCAAAGACATTGCAAATCTTGCCCCCAATACAGAATTGTATGAGGTTAAAAAAGAGATGTTAGAGAATCTCCCCCAAGAACAGGTAAATCAATGGCCAGCAGGAACTGAGCTGTTTGATTAGGAAGCAATTATTTAGAGAAAAATTAAAAGTTGGTTGGATGCAGTGGTGCACACCTGTAATCCCAGTACTTAGGAGGATGAGACAGGATTACAGATTCGAGGCTAGCGTCAGGAACCTAGCCAGACCATTTCAAACTAAAAAGCTGAAAGGGCTGGGGGTCTAGCTCAGAGATAGAACCTCCCTGGGTTCAAAATAAAAGAAATGAAAAATAAAAATAAAAAAATTAAAGAAAATAAAAGTTGGTGGCAAGATAGGGATTTCAAGAATGATTTTCATTTTAAAGTAGCTAAAAAGTTCCAAAAAAAATGACCAAGACCATGAATGTTTATGTAACACTGGCCATGTTTATGAGGTGATAGAAATTTCAAATGTGATATTAAAAAACACTCCAAAGTGGTGATTGGATTTATAGTTCGAGGAAACCATATTTGAGTTCACATTCATCGACTTTTTTAGCCAAATCGATCCTAGGGCCAATGGATACAATTTACAAAGAAATAGATGTGAATCCAGCATAAGGAGAATTTCTGAAACACTGTTCAGAAAATTTACTCATCCAAAAACCATCAACACTTGATATTTGTACTGCTCATTCTAAGAGCTGGTCATAGGCACATTGATCACTTAAACTTTGTTAATACAATCTAAAACTTATTTTCATAATTTTCAGTTTATTTTTCCAAGACAATGCCACAAAGCTTTTTTTCCCATTATACTGTGAAATACTGATACCCATTTAAGTGAATCACCTTAAGTGGCCTTGTTTTTTGGTTCTAATGATTCTCAGATAACAAGGGCCTGCCGTATGATGTCCGGAAAGAATTTTCTAAGTTTAAATCAGAACTAGGCAGCATATGTGTATAATTTTGAGCCAAGTACACATTTTAGAAGCAGGAACTTCTGACCCAGAATATGCAATAAATTTACCAGGGAACACCGAGTTTTATTTTGTTATCCAAAATAATGCAGTTTAGATCTTGGTTTTACAAAATAAAAATAAAGGCCACAGCATCACAAATGACTATTTGTCTCAATTCTTTTAACAAGGGTAAATGTATAATAATGTATTTACCACCCTGAACCAAGTATGTTTCCAGTTTTGACAGCCTGTTTTATTTGAACAAAACTCTGGGTAAAACCTTCACGTGGTGGTTAATAGTTGCTGATCCACACATTGTGATGATGAGTTTCGTGGTCTGCACTCACCTGTGGTTCTATATAATTCATGATCTGGACTTAAGAGCAATCAAGTTGGATGCATTTTCTATGTTCAAAATGTTTATTATCGGAAAATAGTTAATATTCAGGGCTGTCTAGCACTCATTTAGATAATGGAAGCTATTCTAGCTTCATAAAAATGTGAAGCTTCATTTTAGAAGCATCAATTATTCAGTGGAACATTTTCTTCTAGAAGGGTAAGTAAGAAGAGGGAAAGAATATTTTTCCCATTAAATAAAATTGCAATATTCCATAGTAGAAAGATAGTTTCTTTTGTTTTTCAATCTGCAACTGTGTTAAGAATCTAAGTCACTGATGATGAACGATTTCAAGTATTTAGGATAATATAATATAATGTGTGTGTGTGTGAGAGAGAGAGTGTGTGTGTGTGTGTGTGTGTGTGTGTGTGTGTGTGTGTGTCTGGGGATTGAACCCAGGGGCATTCTACCTCCGAGCTACACCCTTTTTATTTTCTATTATTAAACAGGGTCCTGCTAAGTTGTTGAGGCTGGCCTCCAACTGGTGATCCTCCTGTCTCAACCTCCCAAATACTGGGCGTGAGCCCAGCAGGATAATTTTTGATATTCATTTGAGGTGTACTCCCCAGCATCTGTGACCAAAATACTAAACAATTTATGGCTCGATTTCTCTCCTAATCCTGTCTGAGTGGTCAAGACCAAGCTTTCTGTCTCAGAGGTCAACACCAAGTATAATGACGTGGTCTTTTTGTGGAAGCTGTTCCTCTCTCAAATGAGTATAAATGGATGTCTATGGATTAACCATGACTAATAATTCCTTCCAGATTTCCAAGGACAACACAGTCCCCATCTCCCAGGGCCACCAGAGGCTCAAAGATTATGGAATATCTGCCATGCTCTTCTATAGATGCACACTTGAATGATCTCATCATTGCTGTCAAAGAACAAGAAGAAAAATGGGCTCAAAATCACCCTTCAAATATGCGAGACTCATGCGAGGCAAAACAGGTGAGCTGCCCGTCTCTGGTCCCCTTCGCAGGAGGAAATTGGCAAGCAGGAAGGGTGTTGGCCAAAGGGCCAGGGAATCCCAGCTCTTGCTCCCTCCCATAGGTCACTACCTACCTCAGTTAAGAGCCTCCATTGGAGCCGGGCGTGGTGGCGCACGCTTGTAATCCCAGTACTTTGGGAGGCAGAGACCGGAGGATCCGGGTTCGCGACCAGCCTCGGCTCTCTCTCTCTCCCTCCCTGTCTGTCTCTCTCTATCTCTCTCTACCTAGTGAGGCCCTCGCAACTTCGTGAGACCCGGTTTCAAAATAAAAAAAAATAGGGGTGGGGTGTAGCGCGGAGGTAGAACGCCCCTGGGTTCAATCCCCGGTACCGCAAAAAAAAAAAAAAAAAAAAAGAGCAAGAGCCTCCATTGTTTTACAGCTGTAAGAAGGAGGTTTCCGGGCCAGGTAGCTTCGTCAAACCATCAGAAACAAAAATATCATGAATACAGCGCCTTGATTTTGGCAAACTGACTTAGCAGACATTCAAAAACATAAGAAGGAAACGCGTTCCTGGACCTCCTGTGGACCACGGGGATGACGCGACTGGGATGCTCACGCCGACTCGGAACCCTCCCAGGTGCTGCGCGGACCTGGACTGAGCAACAGAGGCAGAGCATCCGCGCACACGCAGGTCTGCCCCGGGCGAGCGTGGAGACCTCTCCCAACCCTTTGCCCTTCTGTACAATGGGTCCAGGAACAAACTCGGAAAATTCATAGCAGCCTCAAGTGAGGAAATCAGTGTCAAGGGTACTGCACAGCGCTCGGCCCACACAGAGTGTTCAGGAGGTGTTCCTTGTCATAGCAAGCAGAACCGCGGAATTTCCTGCTTTCTCCGAACTTTGAGGGTGGCCACATGAGACTAGTCAGAGCTGAGCCTTTCCATCCGAAACCCTGGCTGCGAGTTAGGCTTTTGTTTTGTATTTTGGCGCTGGGGATTGAACCCAGGGGTGTTCTACCCCCAAGCTGTACCACCAGCCCTTTTTTATTTTGAAACAGCGTCTCACTAAGTGTTGCGGAGGCCTCACTATAAATTTCTTTCTTTTTTTTTTTTTGTGGTACCGGGGATTGAACCCAGGGGCGTTCTACCTCCGCGCTACACCCCCGGCCCTATTTTTTTATACTTTATTTTGAAACCGGGTCTCACGAAGTTGCGGAGGGCCTCACTAGGTAGAGAGAGAGACAGGGAGAGAGAGAGAGAGAGAGAGAGAGAGAGAGACAGAGCTGAGGCTGGCCGCGAACCGGATCCTCCGGTCTCCGCCTCCCAAAATACTGGGATTACAAGCGTGCGCCACCACGCCCGGCTCTCACTATAAATTTCTGAGGCTGGCCTCAAACCTGCAATCCTTCCTGTCTCAGCCTCCCACATTCTGGGATTACAGCCATGCGCCACTGTGCCCAGCAGAATTAGTTTTTATTACTGTGAAAAATATAGACAAAGTAATTATTCAGAATATGGTATTCTAAAATCTTTTTCCTGACAAGGACTCCAGAAGAGATATGTCATGCATGGTTTGGGGTCTGTGGTCACTAACAGGGACATAGCGCTTCTGAAGTGCCAGGCACTCAGAGCGCCTCCCATGTGAGAACTCCAGTAATCCTCATAATAATCCCATAAGGTGGGACCAGGCCTCAGCCCCATTTTACAGACTGGGCAACTGAGACAGACTTGTAAACTACTTGGCCAAGTGTCAGAGCCACACCAGACTCAAAGCCGGCAGGGTGACACCCAAGTCCATGTTCTCAAGTGCGACACTACAGGACCTCTGTGCAGGGTATTTATTTGGGGTACGGGGGTGGGGAGGATAGGTAGGATGAAAGAGGAAGGGAAACACAATCAAGAAGATTC